>UELV01002571.1:0-11003 GCA_900490015.1 Megastigmus stigmatizans
AATATATATATATATATATATATATATATATTATACAATCGAAATTTCCGCGCGCATCGAGACGATACTTATACTATATTGAAAATCACGAGATTGTCGAGACGCGAACGGATTGATAATTTCGATATTATTATATTGAAGGGTAAAAACCGGTGAATGCGGTTTTGCCAGTGGTCTACGTACGAGCAGTAAAGAGAAAGAGAGATAGAGCGAGACAGAGAGAGAGAGAAAGAATATATAGGCAGCAGCAGAAGCAGCTCTGAGGCCGCGCGCAGCTGGTGTATAAATAGAGTTTTTAAACCGAACCCAGGGGGAAACACAGACACACACCACCGGAGTAAAAAGGCAACGACAGCCACGGCTAATAACGCATCATCATCGGCAGCAGCAGCAGCAGCAGCAGCGGTTGGAGCAACAGCAGTCGCAGCCACGAAAACGGAGCGTCGAGGCGGCCGAGGCCCTGCTAAAGGTGACGCGGCAGCTACTTGGCCCACAAGGGGCGGCAATTTTGAGATATCGGTCTTTGCGACCCGGTGACCACACGTGACTGCCTCAAAGTAACGAACGACAACACCAGCAACACCACCATTATCCGCTGATTTATCCTGCAGCTCGACAGAGTGAGAGCGAGAGAGAGAGAGAGGTATAGAAGTCAACCAGTAGCAAGGCTTCAGCGAGACCTAAGCGAGATGGCGTTCATGATGCCCGTGGTTAAGAACGAGTGGGACATCTACAAGACGAACCGCAGCAGGCGCTCCTCGGAGTGCTCGAATCCCCAGGCCTGTCGCAGTAGAAAGGTGAGTAAACACACGTAGATTTTTAGACCGGACCACCTGCCAATATTGTGCCGGAACTGACCTTTAACCCTTTTATATATATATATATATGTATATCTATCGCGACGAGTGAGCCAATGCCGAAGTGTGCAACCCGTGAATAAGTATATACATTGTTGCTGACGCTTCGGTGTGTGGTGATCTTTTCCTGGGGTGCCTTCGAGTGTACGTTGTCGATTGCTCTGTATATGTACTTACCTGCAGTAATTTGTGTGGATCAGATTCGGTCGCATTTTGTTTAGTGTTGGGATCGTGCAGATTGGTCATGCGCACTCGTGATAAGTCTGCGTGCTCGAGTGGAAAATCCTCTGGCTATGTATATATATATATATATATGTATATCGGTTGCGACCTGGATAACTTTTTACTTGTGCGAATGTGCAACTCGATACAGTCTTAATTTTTATGAAAAGAGTCGTGGCATTGCTTTAGAGATTGAAAAAATAATGTATTGGGTTGTCGATCTAATCATTCGAATTCAATTTCGAAATTGGAAAAAAACTCGCGATTCGGAAGGTTGCAATCGCTTGCAAGTTGCAGATTCCAAGTTAGCCTTTTGTCTGCAAATCGTATAACGTGATGATTAGATATTTGTATCTGTTGACCTGATTAATTCAAACACATCTGTAAACTCGGATGCAGGAGTGTTAAAAAGTCTAGGAAAACTCGTGTTGCATTTTTTATCTTACTATGTTATAAATCTATATTGATCGACACATTGAATTTATTTTTTAACTCGGTATGCATCTTTCTACAAAGAACTGCAAAAATCCGGTTAATTTAGTTAAAAAGTAAATTAAAGAAATAACTTCTTTAATTTATTTTTGAAAAATTAAATTGGTTCCGATAATTTTTGCATATAAACAAAGCTATAGATAATGTGCAAATTTAGCATTTAGTCCGGATGTAATCGGCCCATGAGGATTGCATGCAGACAAAGGGTTCAAAACCTTTTTCGAAGATTTTATATAGTAGTGTTTATATTTATATGCTCCATTCATCACAGGTTCCTAAATTATAAAATATCGTTTGCTTGCTTATTTATGCAACAGTTAACTATTACTGTTCTAAAACAATTCATTCCAATTTTTCAAATTATGTAAACATGAATACAGTATAATAATGTGAGTTACATGAATATAAACATTCAAAAAGTGGTTTTATGCCAATAATGAATCTTATTTTCATGACAAGTTATAAATCGCATTTATACATTATATATATCCTTTGGTAATTTGATACACACATTTTATTGCAGATGAGATTAATTTTTACTTTACTTTAACATATATTTCATAAATATTTAACAAATGTAATGCATTCAATAATAATCTAAAATTGTTGTCGTTTAAACATGTGTGCCACGTATAGAAAAATGTTTTGACCCTTCCTATTAAAGACCTAACTGTCACGTATACTATACATAAAAATATTTTCATAGAACACCGCAAAATTATATCTGTTGCGCAGGTGTGTTTTAGTTATCATTACATTGCGCATGTACGTGCAATAATTATTTGTTAACGTATACTATGTCTTTTGTCATTTATATTTGTGTTAACGTTGGAACACTTTTGTATACGTTGCGAATCGTGTCGTTACTGTTTGTCAAGTTTTTCGGTCAGATCCCGCGCGTAAAACCAACTGTCAAATTTTATGGATGACTTTTTGGAGCTGCGATACGATACATATTAATATTATCAAAGAACTCTATTATTTGTATTTATTTTTAAAATTATCTCAATGTTTATTACGAAGTAAGGGATACACTTCTAATATAATAGCAGTATCGCTCATCAGAGCGTCAGCAATTATCGATTAATTAATTTTTTTTTCATTGTGTCAATGAAGATTATTAACTTTGGCCTCATTCAACGATAACATCGCATTACGCATTGTACGTAATCAAAATATGTTACTTCCACTTTTAGCGATTCGAAAATTTGGTCACTGCATGTAAGAATAGTTTTTCGTTTTTGGTCAGTAAATACCATTATTTATCTATAACATTTAAAATCGTACGTCAAGTGGAATTCGTGATGACGTCAAAGGAAGTATTATATATATCACACATTAAGAAAGTGAAAAATCGATGGCACTCGAGACTCTCGCTGTTGCTTCTGGCGGCGAGTGACGCGGTGAAAACAGCTTTAGTGAAATTGATGATACTTTTTCTATAGGCAATTTTTTCGAATATAATATGATTTCTAAAGTCAAAACCCTATCCCAATGAGCAACAATAAAAAAAATTATTATGAAACATAACAGTAGATAAAGCATATGAATTTAGATTTTTAACCTTGAAATGAGCAACGAAAACATTAGCTATTTTTGCAAACCATTTTGCAAAGCAAAGCGAAATATAAATATTTATTCAACTAATACTGTACACCAACATTATCTCGAACAAAATAATATACCGATTTTGATTTTATCGATGCCACTTTATACTATCATAAATTGTATGAAGTTCAATTAAAGAATTTGGTTTAAAAATTTTTTTATTTATAAATTTAACTTATGCTATCAATCAGCACTTTGTCGTTCACCTTGGGAAAGATTAAGAATACTGTAGGATTCAATTAGTTCCTTGAACCAGCATTGCAAAACGCGTTGCACAATCCTACGTACATAACGGAATTAACTAAGAATTTGACAGATTTATTGCCTTAAATCAATTTCTATTACCCTACACGAGTTTTTTACAAAGTATATGATATTACAGTACGGACTTGTAAGGATTTCAGCATCGGTTTATTGTCATATTCACTTACTTCTGTTTTTCTCTGAAAGTATATACCGCTAATATCTGTACGCAATTATAAAGGATATTAAAATTAAAATCAAATTATTTTAGCTATTGAAAAATAATCGAAGAAGCACCAGACCTCAATAACTAAATGCACATAGCAGCGACAACATTTAATTTTTAGAAAGTCCGCGTGTACCACATACAAATGTACATAATACACCGCGAAAAAGCGTGACACAGAAATCTATAAGGCGCGTCTCACTCGCGAGCAAAGTAAACCGAATGACGAGGAAAAGACAATGGGTATATAATCGCCGCGTGCGGATCCGTAATTGGTACGTATATCGCGCGCGTACGTCAGTATGCGTTAATATTTGGCATTCGCCTAATTATCCCTAATCGTCGCGTATCAACGCCTGTAGTCGCGGTTCCGACAGTCGAAAATGACGTCTTTCGTCCCGGCTCCGCACTCGCGACAAATTTATTATCACCTAATGTACGTCAATAACGAAAAGTACAGGCATGGTCTTTATACAATTATACACGTAACGCCCAGTGTAGAGTCGTTGTCGTCGGGTTTTCTAGTGACGCGGAATATCCAAACACTGCCAGATACTTAAATGTATGTACGCGTGTGCACGGAGCAATTGCACAGAGTCTCTATATACGTCACGAAGAGTCCGAGGAATTCGAGTAAACTGCGCTAGATTTCTCGCATACCGACGTACGACGTTGCTGGGGATTTTTTTTTCTTTTTCATTCGCGAGGGGAAAATATATAGAGTTAACCTTCATGCGCGCCCGAGAGGCTGAGAACGAACCAGATGAAACAGGCTAAATATCGACGAGCTTATATAGGTTGAGGGGAAAAAAATCGCGTGCATAGTTGCGGGAAAAATGAGGTCGATTGCGCGTGATATGTGCGCGCGTCGTATACTTTGAAATTGGAAAATTTTTCTTTCGCGACAATGTGTAAATTCGATGTTGTAATTCTCGCGTATAGCTTGATGATTTCCTATAGTGCTTTATGGCCTGGAAGCTGAAACTGAGCATTTTTAACCCTGTATAAGCAAGAGAACGAATTTCATCATGAAATGCCTTTTTCATCATCAATAAAAAAAGGCGAAGCTATATCCGATACGATTTTACAACAATACGTTTAAGTACCATGCGATATATTCAAATCGGGTCACTCGAAGCCTGATTAGAAAAATCTATTTCGATGACTGCGAGATATTCGCTTATATATATAAAAATTCGCTTGAATAACCTACCTTTTAACATTGCCGAGCAAAATCACCTCAACGTCATGGCTCTCTCGCGTATTATTTTTAAAAGGCGACAAAAAAAAGTATAAATAACTGCTATCTCTCTCGCTGAACTCCAAACAAATTCTAGCACGCCCACGCGATCGGTGGTATCAACGAATGGAGAGATAGGCTAATTTTAGAACGGAATCCCACTATTAGTTTAACGTCGGAAAAGCAAGAGACAACAGCAGTCTTGATACATAGATAAAAACTCGTGTGCGTAGACACACACACATTTTTCTCCCATTCACATCGTCAGTCGCGTCGCGCAGGTACTGCTGGTGCGCACACATATATATAACATAACGAATCCGAAAGGCCCGCGCGCATACAGGCGAGACTCTCCCGCGAGAGTAGGTTTCTGTTGATTTCATAATATGCGCACACACACAGAGGCAGCAGCAACAGCAGCAGCAACCGCGGCCGTTCGACGAACTCTCATTCGCGCGCACGAGTTTCTTTACATCCTATATATAGATGATAATCTGCGCGTTTCTCTGTCGCGGCCGCAGAAGCGCGGCGCGTGTGAACGTCCCTGCGCACGCCGTATATAATACATCCGTTTTCGAAGAGTAGAAAGCACGTGAGCGCGTGTATAAAGAAGGTGAAACAACCGTATGGTCATGTGCTCGGGCGCACGCGAGATATTCCAAACGTGATGGGGGGACTCTGTCAGCCATTGACTTCGTCAAGTAGCCTGATGCTGCTGCGTGTCGCTCTTCGCCTCTCTTGTGTGTGTATGTGGCTGCGCAGCGCTTTTGAAAGTTAACTTGGATCTTGTTCGTCCAGCTTTGTATGTGACTCCTCTGGGATCATTTCGGTCTCGCGCGGCTGGTGCGCAGTTGCAAATATGTAATGAGAGCGATTCGCCGAATACATTAGGCCACTTTCGAACCTTTTTTCTTTTCGTATATATCTTTTTGCAAGAGCCGATGAAGCTCTTTAGGTTTTTCCATATTGTATTTAATAAACTTTTGACCGATGGAATATTTCGAGGATGACGTTGTAATTTTATATACGAATCGTTGAATGTCGTAATGATACGTTGGGATTGAAATTCCGTTCAAAGGTTGATCCTCATTGACATTTTGATTCGCCGCTGTATTTGGGTTAGAAAGTTTTCGTAGTCATTGCAAGATTTCGTTAATAGATTCGTTCTGGAAATTCATGCTCATCGGCAGTGCAATTTCAATAAGCGGTGACTCACGTTCTATACTCGCGTCACTATACACTTTAAGAAGACAAATCGGGAGAGAATGATGAAACTTTTAAAATCGATTTCCGAATGCTTAAGTTGGATGTGCTTGTGCAAGGAAAGATACAAAAGATGAATTTTAATGCAAAACTATTTATTGAAATTTAAAAAAATTATTTTATGTATAAAGCTGGTTTAAAAAAAAACCGTTGGATAAAGTACTCCAGGATGTAGCTAAAGCAAAGTTGGAGAGAAGATAAATATATTCGCTTGGTCACTCATTGCAGGATGATAAATCGTGTCTTTACTTAGCGCAATAAATACGTGGCAAATATACAATCGCAATTAACGGTGACTAAAATAACATTTGCTGAATCACGGTGTACAGTAATAGCGCAACTTTTCTAGAAAATTCCCCCGTTCCGATGCCAGCAAACCACCTGTCGCCGAAAAGCTAGAAGATAACGGTTTCACATCACAACGTCATCGAGAGAGTCAATGTTAAGCTGTATATGATAATTTTTGACGCGCCGAGTACACGCGCGGCCGATTTTTTCGCGATTAGGTTCGGTATGTGACTCTTTATCTCGCAATCTGTTCCCTCGTTTTTGTGTTGATAAAACGTGAAAAAAAGGTTAGCGACTTTCGCTTTAAAAACCGCGCGTAACGTTCCTCGAGAGGAAAAAAACCAACACGTGGCTTTTTACCGATCCTCAAGAGTGCACGCGCTAATATCTTTGTATAGCTGCGAAATAAACACATCGCAATTCCTTCGAGATTAAAGTAAATATAGTTTGCGCACTCAGCGGAGAAAAATTTATCGTGTGCGTGGCGAGAGTCTTTTTTCTCTTTTTTTTTACCACGTGCGAGTGTGTGTGTGTGTGTGTCTGTGTGGAGGAATTCGAAATCAGAAAACAGCGGCGGTCGGCGTGTATAATATATCGCGAATTCCGAGGCGAGCGCGGTATACGGATTTTCGCGAATCAGTCGCGCCGGCCATCGGACTCTTCTTTGTGCGATCGCGCGCGAGCCTCCCGCGGCTCGCGAATCCTCGACCTTGCGCCAATTAACTAAATATTTTCGTAACTTTAAGCGCGCGCTACGGACGCTCTTTACACTCGATGTGTGAAGCTCGTGTACTCAATTTATGTTTGTTTGCGCGGTTCTTGTGTGGTAGATAATGGAGAAATAGAGACGAGGCTTTGTTCGATGAGCGCTTGAGATACTTTTGTTATATGGCGGTTCGGTTTTCGTTGGTTTTTGAGTGGTGTCTTTGAAAACGGATTACAATTTGGAACGAGTTGCGTAAGATGTGTGTCAAAATGACCGAGTGAATGGATTCTTTTGCGATTATACTTGTTTGAAGAAAAAAAATTCTTATAGCGCTGACGAAACATTTTTGAGGTAATTGCTCGGTATGACATGCGGTTAAAGTGAAATGCTTGCAGGAAGATTCTCGAGTGAAATTATTTTCTACGAATAGAACTGAAGAGCCTCGCGCAGCAAAAAGAGTCAATATAGGATTGGTATATGCGAAAGAATTTATTTCGAACTTCATTGGTTTTCAGTGCTATTTTTATTTCCATTTTACCGAAGTTATTTGGATTTATTTTCTAAAATTCTGGAATATCTTTCCAAGGATTATTATGAATAATTAATGAGTATTATATAGATAACTCAAAAATAATACTGGATTAAAAAATTTTATATAGTTAAAATATTATTTATACTATTTCTTCGAAATCTATACCTATAATTGTTCTAATAAGGTTTTATTAAAAATTATTCAAATTCATTGTTCAGCTTAAGGCAATTTTATTGTTTTCCTACGTTAGAAAACAGAGGTTACGTCATGTCGAATAAAATTACTCGCTGTTATCAAACCTTACCTAACAATAAACAAAGATTTGCTCGTACCATAGAAATTTAAAAACCTAAATGAAACAATTTACGGCAGAGCTTATCTTTGTTGGTCTAAAAAATCTACTATTAGAAATTTCTAGAAAAATCGCTTAGAATCTGAGTCAGTTTATATTTATTAATATCTGCGTTGCAAACACTGCAAGTCTAGCGAAAATCTTCTTTTTTGCAGTAATAAAATGTAATCACACCTGCAATTAGAAATAATATCTCGCAGTCAACATACCTATAAGCTTTTCTTTTTTATTATTCCACAGAATGGTTGGAAATATCATTGGCGCGTCTAAACAATATACTTAGGAGCACTGCAGCGATTCCAACAAGGTTTTCCTTATCCTTTTTGTTTTTTGTGTATGAACGAAAGCGTGAAGCAACATCATAACAGTCTCGAATATGGCATATATATTGAGGAAAGAAAAACGCGCAGAGCAATAAAAGAAAATCGAGGCCCTCCCTCTCTCGCCCCGCCTTTTTTCTTCCGTAATGCGCGTAAAAAGAGTCGCGCGGGAGTCCGCATTATTGTTTTTCCTTCCGAACCAGTACAAGTTTCCTGTTACCTGACATCGACGCCTGGGATATATATTAACAAGGACATGCTCGGGTCCGATTTTCGACGCTACTCCATTATATAGTCAATTATGTATAGATATATGATATAGTTACAGCATCGCGCGAGACGCGTAGATTCTCGCGGCCGCGAAACTACAAGGACTCTCGAGACTGGGTAATTGCGGGGTTGGAGATATACTGGCGATGATAAATTTTGCTTAGTTATATGCGCTTTATGTCATTTTTTTTTCCTGCCATCGCTAGCAATTTTTTTCCAGAGCAGCTCAGGGCTGAATGTGGATTTTTATCTGCATGCGTACAGTTGTTGGATTAACTAAAACAGTAACACAATGGAAATGTTTATATGATTATGATTATGATATATGAGCGGTTGTTGAATTTTTGTAAATAGGATAGTGTAGAGCTTAGCATTCGTTGAGCTTTTGGATGAACAATAATTCATTGAATATATACAACTTTTCAAATTTGATTTTCAGAAAAATGTGATATTGACGTCAGATCCTTATTTGCTAAAACGTATGTACAACTACTTGACAACTGTTACACTAATTGTGAATAATTGTTTTTTCGTAGTCTAGTCGTTTTTATAATCTCACATTATATTACAATTTTATGTTCAATCTCCGAGTATTTAGATGATGGCTATCGAAACCTTTTACCTGCTAAAATAAAAGAAAGAAAGAAAATCACGTTCTCGCCAAGGTCCTCGCGAAAATTGTCCCCCACAAGACCTCAAATAAACGGAAAGCCTTGCTCTTAAGCTATTTAAAATTATTCACTCGTCGTGGGTATATAACGGCGCGAAGGCGCCGCCGTGTCGCCGCCTCCGCCGCCGTGCGCGCGAAAATTATCATCGCTGGCTAAGCGTTTCGCGCCGCGCGGTCGCGTGCACTCGCATGCCAACATTCGCACTCTCTCTCTCTCACTCACTCTCGTATGCGCTCGCGCAAATTTAGAATGACCTTTTTACGCAGTGCTTACACACGCTATACGGCCGGATCGATTAATGGCGCTGCGCAAAGTCAATTTGAGGAGGAGGAGAAAAAAAAAACGAAAGAATCTTGGGAAACAATTTGAAAAGCGGATAATTCGATTATGGACGGGGGGATAGTATAACCGGATAAAGGCTATAATTATGAGCTTTTCGTGGAGTTCCGCGGATCGATTGCGCGTAGGTATTAATTGATATAGACGTGGTCATGTGGTGGAATATATTCGCGATGGTTCATAGATAGGATAAGCGGCTAATGACCAACGGGAATCGAGCTGAAAGATATAAAGTCGGTGCTTATTTGTTGCAATTAGCCCGAAACTGGCGGAGATCATGGCGGTCCAAATGTCAGGGTTATAACTTGTGATATATATGCTCATCTATATAACTAGGTTATACGTCATATCCCGTGAATTTCATACGGATATGGAATTACGGTAAATATATTGTGTATGTTTAATAATTCATAATGAGCAGAGAGGCGTTGATTTGTATTCGGATCGGATTAAGATTAGTTGCATGGAGATAATCACCTGCGTTCGCTGCATTGATAATGAAAAGTTTTGAAATCGTACAGTATTTGATCGGCTCGAACGGACGAGTTTCTCAATGCGGGCGCGCTTTCGTTCTTTTCATATTTCAATTCGCTTCCGCGTTGGAAAATAAACCCCTTTACCATTTGCGAGTAGCACGGAAAGAGACGAAAAATGTTGACAGTTTGATCGAGCACAGCCGCGTTGTTTCGCAATTACGGTTGACAATTGTTTTATATTTCCGCTGGGATAAGCGCGGTAAGTCTCGCGTATTATTTTCAATTTTGAAAAATCAATGAAATCGATATATTCGTATATACATTTTCTTTACAATATTACAACCGATGTTTGTCGTAACTTACGTGTATAACAATTCTACTATACATCGGTGGAAATAAATTCATTTATTATTTCCTAGAAGCCCAGCTCTAAGAATGTCGATGCAGTACATTGTTCTATAGAGACCAATGAAAAAAAGTTTATACCCTTGCCAAAAAAACTACTACTCGGTATACATTGTACATGTTTCAATATCGTGCACCTCGGCTCGTGGCAACCGCATCAGCGACCAAATTGCATGCGCCCAAAAATAAAACCTCAGAAATTTCGATCGAACGAATCAGCGACAATTTCGATTTGTAAGAGCTGACAGCCGATGATTCCCTCTCCCAGACACAGAAAATTAATAGATTCAAGCGACAGCTAAGGGGATCATCTTCGCAACAACGGAAACTGCTACTTTAATCAACCAAAGAGCGCATATAATTTAATCGTACAGCAGCTCGCATGCAGCGTCAGATGGCTAAAAAGTGTAGGGGATATACGCAAGAGTGTGTGTGTGTGTGTGTGTGTAAGAGAGAGAGAGAGAGAGAGAGAGAGAGAGAGAGAGAGAGAGAG
>UELV01002572.1:0-11543 GCA_900490015.1 Megastigmus stigmatizans
ATAGACAGGGTTATTCGTCTGCTAGACGGGTATGCTCGGTTAAAAACTCGCGTATATAATCGGTAATGGCTAGTGGCTGGTCATCAACTCGGCTAAATTTCTACCAGGGATTTTCATCATTAAAAATAAATGATATTAAATTTAATTCGGTTTTAAGGTGTGTATGTTTTAATTAGCTCAATTGATATACCAAGTTCAATATAAATTAGTCCAAAATTAAATTACACCTTGATCCTAAGTATAGCATGCCAATTGAGATAACCTTTGTTGTTGGTGCAGAGCGAAAGCGTAGATTAAATATCACATTTTATAATGTATTTGTTAGCAAAAAATATTTATTGCACCGTAGCGTACGTGCAGATAATGTATGTTTGCGGAAAGAAATATTACGCGAACGAAATGTAAAATGTAAAATTGGGAGAGACAGAAAAGGCTGCACTATTCTGGTCAAACGACTTGCGATAAAAATGTTTGATATATCTGTACAATAGACGACATACACTGAAAACGAATGGGCGTTGAAGCGGAAACGTCGAATTATTAATGGACAGTATGTTCTTTTTTAAAAATATATCGTTCACATTTATTTATCGTTTGTTAATATTGTTTATTTTTAGACACGACCAGCGTCTCAAATATCCGTCGTTGCAGATATGTGATTCACTCTTATATAGAAATCGTTTTTCCACTATGTCAGCAGAGTTTCTCGCTTTTTTTTCTGCAGACCGTCATGCATTGATGGATGTTCCTAGATCATTGAGACATCGTCTTCATTGTCATACACTTAAACATTAGCGACTGAAAATCGATGTCTAAATATTGTTATTTTGTTATATTGTTAATTTTCGGCGTATTATTTAATTGTATAAATCAGTTTATATATTAAGTATAGGTCATATATTACGCATTCTAAAATTTTCCTACATTCTTTTTGTTTTCCATGAAATGATTGTGTCGGTAATTTTCCATGAGACTATACAAAAATGTCTCGTTGAGCAATAGTATAACACAGATTACCTCCAGTTATGTCTTAGTCTCGAACAGATTCAACAGTTACAAAATCCATAGATAATAAGTGAATTTCTTTTTAGTGGTTCCGCTGCAGCCTTAGGGTGACGAGCAATTAAGTCTTAAAACTGCAGCTATTTCAATCTCCGGGCAAATAAATTTCATTTCCGTCGCGCCGACAGCCGCCTATACAAAGAAGGAAAAAAAAAAGAGAGCGTCGAGCGAAAATCGAGGCTATACTGCACTCGTCCAAGTGTCAAGCGAGATAAGCCATTCTCGTGCAGTCTTGCCCTCGGTAATTGCCGCTGAATCAACGTCGCCAAGTTTAATCGGTGAAAAATAAAGAAGCACCGATGTAATTTGTCTATTTGCTTTTCCGTCGGTTCTGCGATATATTATCCTATATATATCTCGTGAAAAAATCGGCTTCTCGCGCGCGGGATCCAACACGCGTCGACTATCCGTTTAAATTGTATTTTGGAAAAAGAGAAGTACAAGTATGAGGATTTGCAGGATTGATTTTGATGTTTTGTTTTTGCAGGACGAATCATGTCCAGTAAACGAAACGGCTCGCACCTGCAACACCGTTTCGACTGGTGCTATACTTTTGGCCGATATACTGCCGAGCGTTGCGATCAAACTCACCGCTCCGTTTTTCCCGTTTTTCGTGCAGTAAGTATACTTATTATTATCTTTTTTCTAGTACTTTTCTTATGTTACTTTGTAACGATATTTTAGAAGTAAGAATATGAAGGTATAAGGTATTATTCGCATCAAAATTACTTTTGTCATTTGGCATTTGTGTATGCATATTGAAAATAGTAGTAAAAACTTTATTGCAGTTCTTTTTTGAAATAGCAGATACTCCAAGTTGAATGATTTTGCTACAATTTCGTTACTATAATGTAGATTTTGTAATTAAACTATAATTTTATCAAATTTTTTGTCACGTTTTTAGGAAACATAAGCAGTTTTCAGTATATTGCAAAAGAAAATCGGCAAATTCTAAATTTTTATGCAAAATCTAGATTAATAATTTGTCCAATTCATAAGACGAATAATATGTTGTTGAATTCGTTTAACGTGCATGCGTATATTAATAAAATTTTTCCTTTTTCCCGCTGACGCCTGTACACAGAGAACAAACAGTAAATATATATGAAATTGTATGTATCATGTAGTAAAGCGGTACACGTATACGTATACATCATAGACGTGAAAGTGTGTATTAGCCGCGTGCGATTAAGATTAGATAATAAAGGCTTGATGAGTCGCGGGATGCGAGATAATATATTTAGGCCGCTCATCTTTTAATGTTGACTCGTTAAACATACAAATCTATACAAATCTTGCAAACTCACAAAAGACAAAATTACGTTGCGCATATATGAGTATGGGTACTCTATAATGTATGTATATATTGCGGAATGTCGGGTGACGATAGAAAAACAAGTTTTAGCAAACCATAAAACGCGTGCTCTTTATTTTTTTCTGTTATTCTTCCTTAGTTGCAGAAAATGATGTGCTCGCTTACGTCATCGAAGCGTGCGGAAATATAATTATACACACACACTTTGGCGATAAATGAAAATATTGAGATGTTTAGACATGTGAGGCGGATCGATTATAAATAGACTACATTTCCACAATTACTGCATGCTAAATATTTACTTCGCGCTCCCGATATATAATTTTATTATTTATTCCAATTTATTGGAGAAGCGGTTTATGCTACTTATCGTCGTACGAAGGCAGTGTCTTTAATTCTTCAATTTTTCCACTAGCTTCATTAATCGCATAATTCTCTTAGGCATTATTGTGCACATTATTATGAAAGATGTACTTTTTTTCTTCTTCAAGCGCAGGAAACTGCTGTTAACGTAAACGTTTGACGCGTCTCTGCAGAATGCGTCCGCATTACCATGTAAGCGTATAAATGTAAAATAGATACTCTCACTTTCTTAATATTTGTATAGGGAATACAAGTGACTCGCACTTGGAGTTAATTCTCAATCATTGAAATGATGCATTGCAAAAAAATACTATTGTCTAATGTTGATATATATCAATATATGAAAATATTTTCTATACCATTATCTAAAATATTTTTTCGTGACTGTTTTAAACAAAATATTTAATTATAGTCATTGTTATGCAAGAGTTGGAATAATAAGAATCTGTAGTTTTGCATTTAAAACGTTCTGAGTCTAAAGTTGGTTTAATGAAGCAACAGCTTTGGTTCAATATATTATTGCATTTTTTTTTATATTTAACCAACTATTTTGTATATTTTTTTACTTATTACACGTATAAAATTTGTAATGAAAATGAAATTAAGAAAAAATACCTGTACAAATTAAATCTGCTTAAAGCATAAAATACAGATAACATTTTTTTGCAGTAAAAAAATAAGATTAAGAAGAATTATTATCTCGGTGTCACATTTTAATGGTGTTAAACTGTTTTTGAAAATATGAGAAATTTTGCTTGATAACTAATCAGCTTAGGTCAAATTGAAGCTGAACTTTGATTACAAAATATTTCTAATCTGGGTTAAAATTGATAAATGGTCCAATATTTTTTATTTAATCTTGATAAATGTTTGCACTGAGAAATAAATCCTAGTGGAATAGATCAATCTATATTTATATCGCTAACCTACATTTATTTTAATAAAATTAAATACGAATTTTCTAGATATAAGCAAAAATGTTTTAACACCTAATTTTATTTCTCAGTGTGCAAACCCCATTTCATAATTTATTTCTGATGGTAACTGGTTAGTGAAAATATAACCTGATTATTTGATTAAATTAATTTTTGTTAAATAATTAAATCAATAAATTTGTCCCTAAATAATCAATTTAGTTTTGAAAATTCTTTAAATAACGAAACGTAGACAATTTTTGTTCCTGAAGATTATGCATTACAATTTTTTTACTGATCAGTTACCAAATAGTTGCTGAAAAAATCTTTTTGCATTTAGTAAAAGTTGATAATTATAATTGATCAAATTTATTTTTGAACAAAAGTTTTTCGATTTTGAGTCAGATACTGTCACGAAACAAACATTAGTACATAAATATAAATTCTCTGTTGACACCGAATATTACAATAATACAAAAAAATATAAAAGTCTGAAAATTAACTCTGGAACTATCAGTGACCATTCTCATGCGTAATGTTTCATGGAAATAATTTAAAATTTTAGTGACATCCATGTCTTGGCTTTTCATTATTCAAAACTTTGTTAAACGTTAATTTATTAATGACAATTTAGTTTCCTTCAATGACTTAAGCAAAAGCTAAGAAAATAAACGTAACTGTAGGAGCAAAATCTTTAAAGGACCGAATCTATGAAACACAGCTTAAGCACTCGTTTAATCTGAAGCATCAGAATGGTCGCAAATGTGATCATTATATAATCCATGTGTATCATTTTCATGTATCATTGTGCTTCAGAGAAGCGTGGCCCGAAATAAAGTGTGCCCCGTGAAATTGTTTCACCAGGTCTTTAATGAAGCCCAGCGGCATTAAGACCAAGTGATGATAATTTACGGAACGTGCAGTGCACGTGCTAAAAAAAGTCTATAATGTTTTTATAGGATTGAGTAGCGACGAGGTGATTGCGGTTGCGCATCGCGTCGCGAGGTATATACTTTCTATCCACCTTTTTTTCTAATTTATCTTTTATTTTTAATACAACAAAATTCGATTAGCATTTTAATTTAAGAGTGCTCCTTAATCTATCACTTGAGTGAGTTTCATTAAAGACTAATTAACGCAGATTCACATTTTCAACTTTTATTCAATCATTTGATAAGAAGATTAATCATTGATTTAGATTAGAGATCATTTTTGTAGACCATCTTGAATGAAAGGAATGCAGATCATATGATTTTTTACACTTCACGATCCTTATTTTTCACTAATCCTTTTTCAGTTTCAATATCAATTTTAAAATCAAGGGAGATCTGGAAGTTCCAAATAGTTTTTGCTGCTATCTCGAAATTTGAATGTCGCATTATTCGGTAATACTTAAGTATAGTATATAGGCATTTAATATAGGAATATATATAAAGGTTATAAAGTTAAGAATCAGTCTTTTAGAATGCCAATATTTTGTTTCCAAAATGAGTTTTTGATTTTTGGAGATTTATAAATGTTGTTTATTCAATTTACTTGTTTTATCTTTTAACACGTCGTTTTTGGAACTTCGAGATTCTACATATAACTATATAACCGCTAAATTTCTTAAAGTACAGGAACACTCTTGTCAATTCTTAACAAATAAAAAACACGAAAAATTAAAGAAAATTCTGTCTTTCCACTCTGTTTATCAAAAGAAGCATTCAAATCTGACGCGTTCCAATTGCAGACGCATATTGCAAAATTCCATTCAACACTACGCACATGAAAAAAGGAAACTTTAGTAATCGAGATCTTTGACGTTTTTTCCAGCTTAAGGATGGCCACGTGTGTCTTGTTTTCAGCTGCGGGTTTCCTACTGGTCTCGCTTAGCAAAAACCAATGGGTCGCGATTACGGGGGTCGTCGTGACGTCCATGTCTTCGGGCCTCGGAGAGGTGACGTTGCTTAGCTACAGCCATCGATACACCAAGTAAGTGATCATTTCTTTCTATTTTGTCCAATATCATTTGATGTTTAAATGAACGACTCCAATGGTTTTAGTAGCGACTCCATTAGGATGTAGTTGAATAAAAATTGGATTGATTGTTAAAACCATTGAAGTCTTTCATTTCTATTTTTTTTTCTTTCTGCGCTCCCTTTTATCAATGCTAAATCCCGCCATCCGTTCGGTATTCTACTGTTTTTTTTTTACTTGAGCTTTAAGGTGATACAGCAAATCATATTACGAATGAGCTGGATTACCTTGTTGAATCTCTTTGCAAGGATTCAGGAGAATTTCCGGTTTGGGTTTCCTTTATTTCTTGATTAGTTTTGTGGATTTTATATAAATAGTATTTATAAGATGTTTCCTTGATGGTGTACAAATAAATTCGAAAAAAAATCTTTGCTTTAATGACTGAAATTATACAAAAATAGATGATTTTATAATGTAATTATAGTTTATGACCATAAAGGATCAGAGAATAAAATATTTCTGACTTCTGTACGCGAAATCGAACACACTTTTACTGTAGAATAAAACCAATCAATTCTTATCCGATTGACAACATCAAGGAAAACAGTTTGATGAAAAATCAACCTCGTTACCAAGGAAGGTAAAGTGGAATTTTTGACCTTTTGTAGGCCATTGTATTATTGGATTTTCCGATTAATGCTTAAAGTATTTATTTTTTCCGTAATGGTTATAGTTTCCAAGAAAATGACTAATGTATAAAACATTTTTTTAACGAATCACGACATCAAAACGTATATAAATTTAAATTATTGATATATATTGTGTTTATATTTTATAGGTACTTTATTTTACAGTTGCCAATATTTTTAGCATTTGATTTAATGAAATTGTGAATGGATCCTCAATTGAATTACTATAAAAAAGTCGACAATTCAGCAAAAATTGCGAAAATAAAACTTTTAATGCATTATCCATTTCTAAATATTTCTTTAAAATTGAGCTTACGTTATCCAAACACCGACAAATACACAGAACAGCATTTTATCAATAGTGCGCGATTTCTCCAGGAACAGCAAATCCATTGTTATTATTTTTTCTCCTTCCTACTTTTTCCACGCGGTCAATTAAAAAATGCCTCTTTATCGAATAATGAAAAAAGTGTATAGTATAAATGTGCGGCATTGCAGAAACGTCATCTCGACTTGGTCGTCGGGTACCGGTGGTGCGGGCATTATCGGTGCCCTGTCCTACACTGGGCTGCGCTACTTTATGAACTCGGCTGATGCACTACTGCTGATGCTCGTCGTGCCGGTAATCCAGGCGTTGACCTTCTGGCTGGTACTGAGGCATCCCGAGCCGACCCTGACCCTCGTCACCGACGGTATTGGCAGTCAGGAGCAGATTATCGAAGCACCCAAGATGAGCATCGGTCAGAAACTTCGACTCGTGCCGAAATTGTTGAAGTACATGATACCTCTTGGACTCGTCTACCTCTTCGAGTACTTTATCAATCAGGGTCTGGTGAGTGAGATAGTTCCGAATTTTTCATATGATTCGCGCGTGTCACGATAGCGATCGACTTTTATTGGAATTCGGTTTTTCCTTTGCGATTTATCTGCGTGATTCATGGGCATAACATTTAAAGAGTTGATAGTAATGCTAATCTAATAATCTTAATTATATTTTCGCAAAGCTTCTCGTCATTTTCAAAAATACTGAATGAAGCATCTGTTTGTAATGAATATGTATTTCAAGTATTAGTAACACTGAAAGATATTTTGAATCTATGACGAATCTGTCGGCATAGTATTGAATAGCATCGTTATGATTTCAGAGTTTCACAAAATTCAAATTTATGTTATGCGCCTCTCTCGTTTCTTAGCGCATTGGATAAATTCAATGTGCCTTAATAACTGGAAGCTCATAAATTTACGTAGTTAAAATAAAAATGCTCATACAAATACTATTAAAATTTATTCTAACTTTTGTTGTATAAATAAAGATTGGAAAATTTATTGAAAAGGATAGAACATCACCTAATAAGGTGAAGGAATGTTTTTATGTCTTTAATTGGTTATTAAAGAGATAAGATTTGGAAGATAAAAGAATTAGAAAACCTTGTTTGTGAAGATTTAATATTGAATCTCTTCACCGTGATAAAGGCTTTATTGTGATAAACGAGATTAATTGTTTTAGTGCTTTAAATTGTCATTATTAGTTTAATGAGACATTTCATCCAATATTAATTCTATGAATAATCTGTTAATTTTATTCTAAGTTGAAAATATTCTTGATTGATATTCATTTCAAGTTTATATAAAATAATACAAATGCTATATTCAATAGTCTTGAAATTTTACAATTTCATGTTCTAGTACGAGCTGATCGAGTTCCGCGGAATTTCGCTGAACCACTGTCATCAATACGGTTGGCTCCAAGTGGATTACCAGATTGGAGTGTTCATATCTCGCTCCTCCGTTAACTTTATATCTATAAAAAGGATCTGGATCATGGCTGTACTACAGGTAAAAATCAAAATTGGCGAAACTATTTTATTCCCAAGATTGAGCAATATAGCTAATATTGACGAGTGGTTTATCCAACTGTAACGATGAATTTTTGTATTTCTTTCGTTCCAGCTCATTAATGTTCTGCTCTTGACGTTCGAAGCGATTTACTATTACATTCCGAGTATTTGGATTGTGTTTACTCTCGTGCTGTGGGAAGGTCTGCTGGGTGGTGCTGCTTACGTTAACACATTTTACAGGATGACAAAGGAGGTGCGTAAAAACGATTCTTTTTAAACGGAATAACAATTACGAATGTAATGCAGACGAATATATGGATATAAATGATAAGAAATACTCAACATCTGTATTGACAAAAAAAAAATTGCGTTATATTTGAAGGAAGTTGAATCTAATGTTTTAGCAATGGTATTTTTTAAAACTTTAATTGAAATTACGTTATTAATCTATATATAGTATCAGTTCTGAACGAACATTTTAATCATTTCAATGATGAAATATTTTAAATTTATTACACGACTATTGCAATTGATTTCAAACTTTATTATACTTTTAAAATATTAAGGAACTTGCTAACATTGTTTTTACTGTTAATTAGTATTGCCATTGAAACTTTGAATTTCGTAGTTTCCAATGAAATTGTAATTCACGATTATTAAAATATTGTATGCTTTGGAAACACCATTAACTACTTATCACCTTAGTAAGAATATACGAAGTACGTCACGAATAAACATTTAATGAATGATACTATTGATCATTTGAACAATGGCGTATTTGTGCAGCATAAACACAAAAGTTTTACTTTACAACGTAATCCTTGTCTTTCCTATCAATAGCGGCATTTATTGTTATCTTCAAAATCTGACTTGTATTGAACTAAATTAATACTTGTTAATGTTCATTTTACGCCGCGTCGCAGCTGTTTTAAATTACACTTTGAAGATATTTCCGTTAAATATCACTCACATTTATTGCAATACCGTAAAAAAAAACTGAGAAATAATGAAAATAAAAAAACTAATAATCTCCGTTTCAGATTCCATGGGAACGTCGTCAAGTGTCGCTGGGCATCGCCTCGATGGCGGACTCGATCGGCATAGCAATAGCAGGCTGGGCCTCGATGCCCGTGCACAACGTGATCTGCAAGCTGCCTCTGCCCAAACGGCTGGGCAGCTGAAGACCTTCCGAGCAGCTCGATCCCTTTTTCACCGGCTCGCGGTAACGATTTCTCTCGCCGAGGAGCCAAAGTCATGCGCGTGTACATATACCACTCCGAAGGACTATTCACTCGACCACACACACACACACACACGCACACGCACACTTGTGCCGAAGAGTCGTGTGGGTGTCCAGCTCTCCCAACTATTTATATACATGCGAATTGTACAAAAGTGTCGTGTACCGATGTTACTTTTTCTTTAGCCTGGTGTGTCGAGTATACGACTTGGCTCGCGAATATCGTGTCTGTGATGATTGCCGATGCTCTTCTGTTTACGTTTGGCAAACTTTTGCGCGCAGGCATCGAGGGGAAAGCGCGGTGTGATTATAGGCATTCGCGGGTCCTATGCCGGTACAAGAATATAATAATACATAGTTAGAAATAGGCGTCTATGAGGTCTATTGCCTCGTAAATGCCGATTACTTTACCGTCTTATATCGTTTCCCTCACAGCATACTGTTGTGCGCGTATACTATAATATATTATGATATTGTTTTTACTATTTTAACGAAAATTACGTTGATCGAGATTTTTAAGTCTTTGCCCCCCGAGGATTGCACGTATCATATACGTGGCTATTCGTGGCAAACTGCGAGTATTCTTCTGCGAGCGAGAGCTCGAGACGCGCGAAAAAGAGACTATTGCGATGACGGCGTTTACAGCGATGGATGCAACGGGACCATTGCGATTGATTCTGTACGGATGTAATATTTCTCGCGAACGATTTCAATTGTTTCATTTGGTTGGAATAAAAATGCAGTAAAATTACGTTCGCTGAGTGATTATGTAAGGAAGGAAGTGTCGGTTGAAAATGATAAAAACAAAAAGTATTACGCGAAGAGTCGGAGATAACGCGACAACAGTATTGTTTTCCCGATGCACAGTTAACTCTGCGCGAATGAAAGAAAAAGGAAAAGTGTATATCGATGGTTCGCGGTATACTTAATGAAGAAACAAATCAATGTCCACATAGCGTCGCTATACTTAAAGATAGTATCTTTTTTGTAGAACAACTTACATGGTCGTACCAACGATTCTCGTGGTCGCCAATTTGTGCGCGACAGAGGGAGAGAGGGAAAGAGAAAAAAGAAAACGAGCGTTGTAATATCGAAGAGTCGAATGATACGATTACGAAAGATAAACGTGTCGTTATGATGTCTCGTCGAAGCCCTCGCAAGGTGTAAGTTCCAAGAACATTATCAGTATACGTTTGATTGTATTATACACGTTTGAACCGTACGGAAGTTCAGACATCGAACCAATCGATTAGGCCTACATTAGATAATAAATCAATATAGATATTAATTTATAAAAAAAATTACATCATGTCAAGAGATAATAATTATATTATAGATTATATATTCGAGTGAATTTTTTTCGCGTCTTTTTATTATTGTAAAATGCTTCTTACGCAATAAAGAATGAAAATGTTTGTTATTACAGTGTTGTTATTGATTGATTTAGTCGCTTCTTGTATAATTGCGACTTGTATAATTTTCTTTTCAAATTTACCGGTTGTACTCGGTAAAGATATTGAAGAGCTACTTCAATGTTTTCGGTTTTTCCAACAAGGTAAAGCTCAAAGAAGTTTGACTTTCTATGTACATGCCTATCGTTATAAAAGACATTTCTTGATTTGGTCTGTATTGATTAAAAAGGATGGGATGAATGAAAAGTCAGTCATATCCAAATTTGAATAAGTCTTGTATATTTTACAAAGTAAATAGAATATAAACAATCTTTAAAATCGTTTGAAAACGCAAGAGTACGAGTCTCATTGGTGAACAATCACTTTTTCTTTTCATATAATATGTATATTATAAAGTATTATACGATATCAACAGGACAACTTGTTGGCGCATATTTTAATTATCCGAGACCTTGAAAAATGTACGATCATGGCCTGCGTCGCCTCATTTTTTTTTTGTTAATTCTTTTATTATTTTTACTCTTTCGCCACCTCGATCCTTGGCCTAACGAGATCAATAACTGCGCGCTCCATTCTCTTTCGTTCATTTATGTATAATAATAAATCGAGATATGGCCAACCCCACAAAACTCAATAAGAAACATTCAGCCAACTGCACGGTCACCCCATCATCCAAATATACTGCAACAATTCGACAGAAAGTATCGCGCAGAATTGCCGAGGTAATCACAACGGGAAAGGGGACTAGGGG
>UELV01002572.1:11563-24776 GCA_900490015.1 Megastigmus stigmatizans
GGGGGGGGGGGGGGGGGGGGGGGGGGAGAAAGGGTGGGGGAGTGCGAACCAACAGCCGAGTGCGACCGCAGCAGCAGATCTCATCGAGCCGAGTTCATCCTCCTCCAATGTACAGCATTACATACACACGCACGCACGTATACCACATCCATATATACGCTTTGCATTTAGCAATAATGCACTCCACTACAATAATATTCCACGCGCGCAGGTATATAGTAATATTTATATATATGTATATGTATATATATATATCGAGATTGGTGGAGTCGAGATAAGGTTGTTTAGTTCGATGGTGTGGCAGTAGCTAGGCTGTCTTTCTCTCTCTCTCTTTCTCTGTGCAGTCGTCGAGATACATACATAATATATCGACGGTCGTGAATTTCGTAGTTTTATTTACACCGCGATGACAAAGTCGCGAAGGTTCCTTTGGGCGCGGTCGAGCTGCTCGCACTCGGCGTCGGTCAGTTCAAGCGCGTCGGAGAACCCCGAGGGTGGATCCAGCTTGGGGATGAACATGTTGTGGCCTGGTCCGTCACGCTCCTGGACGAGAGGGCCCGACTGGTGCTTGGTATTGAAAGGCCCCCCGTGCTGCCCGACTGCTGATGATGCTGCTGGCCCGTGGGCGCCTGATGCTGCTGGACCGACGACGAGGCTTGACCTGGCCTCCTCGCCGGTATAACGCGCCAGCTGTAGCATCCTGCAAACCGATCAGTCCGAAAATCAGACAGACTAATAGACCCGAATAATATACAGCTGCTGCACCTTACTTCATTTCTTACTACTTCGTTATATACTCACTCATTGAAAAATCACATTTTAAAGTAATCGAGGAGCGCGATAGCGTCCCGACGTCAAGTATCAATTTTTACTTACTTGGGTCTTCCCCTTCCAGGAAACGATTTTCTCTCAAAAATCGGTGAGGGTTCTGTAGACGTGCTAGATTCTGGTCCATGGTACAAGAAGTCTGCAATTGTACAAACATTATGAATTAATACTCTCGATCGAATCCATTTACGGCGGTTTATTTTAGCGGTACACAAAAGCTACATAAGGAGGAAAGTTTTGCAACAATTACGATCGTTCGATTAATTGACACTGAACATCGAAATTTAGTGCTTGAAATGAGACGCAATACTTTTCATGAAATTGTTTATAAAAATAAAATTAAACAGACAGAGGTAATAGAAGCCATTCCTCAAGAATTTCTTGGCAGCATACGTCATTGCCAATTGCTTGCAATAATGACTGCGCGATGGGTGGGTTGGAGCCATGATGGAGCCGATAAAAGAACTGCGTAATTATCATTGAGCCACATAAAAAGAAAGTTCAAATAGAACAACAATCGAATAAGATAGTTGATATCTTTCAAAAAGCAAGTAACAAAAAGTACTAATCCACAAGTTCCGAATTTATTTGACTTTTAAATAAGCGACTAGAAGCAGTAGATCTTAAAATCAGTCGCAAAATTTAAGATTGGGTGACTTCTTGAAATGAGCTCTTCTTGTATGGAACTCGTGATACAATAGTTGACCTGAAATTGATCAAATAAAATATCTAAGAGCTGGAGAGATTTATCCTCGTACGTTCTTAGAATGATTTCAACACTTTGACATTTCATATGGGTCAATCGAATTACAATCTCGCGTGTTAAAAGGATTTCATTGGACTTAATTCTCCTGAGACCGATCAAATATTCGGAACTTGGATCACCCGTGCTCCTATCAGACGCAGCGAACAAGCGACAGTTAATATTTGCTTTTAAATTAAAAATGAAATGAAAAAAAAAAACTATGGTGGCAGCGATCGAAACAAAAGAATGAAATGATAGAGGTGGCAGAAAATCGGGTGTTCTCGAAGTCCCCAAAGGATTCCAATTTTAATTAATCGAATGCTATATATTCCACATATTTATGTCGAAAGATCGTTCTAAAGAACATGGGATCCGTAATTGAAATTTCGGAAAGATTGGGGGCAGCTTTGGTGGTAAACATCGAGAGCACGAATAAATTAAAGGAACACAGAGAGAGATAGAGAGAGAGGGAGAGAAAGAGAGAGGGGGAAAGAGAGAGGAGGAGAGAAAGAAAATAAAAAAGAGTGAATTGCGTACTGTGAACGCGCGCATCGGCCGCAGAGGCCGAGTGATGGGAATCGACGAGGTGATTGGAAGACTCGGTTCGGCTGCTGGTCCCGACTTCCGTGTCGCTGTCCGAGCCCAGGGTGTCGTACTCCTCCGACTCGGACTTGCCCTGACTCGTCTTGTGCGCTGCTTTATGCAACTGCGCAGAGGACGAGCGGCTCCCGCGCACCTTAGCGTACCGGTTGCAATCCGACTGCAATCAGACGGAATTTTTCTATTTATTCTCTTTTTCTTTTTTTTTTCTTTTTTTTTCATTCCTTCTTCAGCAAGTTATTTCTGGGGCGGGGGCTCTTTGCTCTGGAATGGATTTCCGGGAGACTAGTTATCGAAATTACGAATGACCAATTTCTATGTTGGCGCGATCGGAGTAATGAGAGTTTTGGATATATATTATATGTGCGCGAAATGGAAATGAGAGATTTGATTAGGTTCGCGCGTTGATGACGATGATTGATGGAGAATATACAATTGGTATTGGCGAAATTGTGTTGTTTATCGTGATATGAACTATTACATGTTTGATGGCAAGGTTTAATATGAAGATTTATGGATGGAAGAGATTATTAAATGAACATGAAAGTGCATCCAATGGATCCATGATAATTATTTCTCATTGCAGCTCTAATTGGGTGCTGCAGCGGATGAATCGGAAGATTACTAAAGGATTTCACTGATACAATTTCTATAGTCTCTGAAGCCATTACAGTTTGCAAAGTATTTTTGGCTTTTAGTTGAAAATACTTGTTATCTCTTTGAAAATTTGAAAATCATGCTTCTCCCATATATAATAATCAGTATTTTATACGATTGATCACTCGAATTTAACACCCACCCTCGCTATATTGTAAAACACTACAACTAGTTTATCAATTAGATTTTTCAATTTATCTATATAATACAACTTTTTAATCGAGAAAAGCTTACGTGTAAGGGAATGTGAAAATTGTTATTATACTATAGATAATATTAATTTCCTGTCTTAATAATTTAATACTTTTGGCAAACAATAAATTATCACCAACAGTTTTAAGGTTATAATTAAGTACATCAAATTTTATAACAGCATTTGTATTAGAGTACAGAGACAATACACAGTTTAGCTGCATTTAAAAATAATTCTTCATTATGATAAAATTAGTTCAAAAGTATATAGTCATCAAAGTAAAGGGTATAAAGTTTTTTCGCACTCCCTCAAAAATAAAATAAAATTAAACGTAATACATTCATTTCACTGCTACATCGAAAATTTAACTAATAACACAATATAGTATACTTCTTTGATGAAAATGATATAACAAAGCTGCAGATGTGTAAAACAATACTTAAGCACGTCCGTTTAAACATTGATATACACATTTTCAAATTTCAAATCAAAATGAACTCAATTCAAGTAGGCATTGCCTGAAAAATCCAATTGAAAAATGCTTAAGAGAGCGCGAGACAAGATTTTCCCCGATTTTTCCATCTAAATTGTGTACATCGATTTGTCTACGCAAAGAAAAAGTCTTCGCTCCTAGCTGTATCACTATAAGACAGAATGTGCTTTTAGAGGAGCGCAAAGTTCGTCCGGAAAGTATGTACAATTAATTTTGGTTACAAGTTCGGGCAAAAAATAAAGACGTAACAACTTTGCTGTACTGCGGAATCGAAGCAAATGGAGCGGACCAGCAGTCGCAGCGACCGAGAGAAAAAGAAAGAGAGAAAGAAAGAGTGAGAGGCTGATAGTGTGTGATGTATGTGTATAAGAAAGAGAGAAAGAGATAGAGAGAGAGAGAGAAAGTTTTTCTACAAGCACTTATATAGGTACCTCTGCAAATGGATTATTCTAAACCGCGCGGCGAGAATTGATGTTTTTACTTATACACACATACAGTGTGTGCGCGTATATATATAAATGCGGTGCGGAGTTACACAAATGAATCTACATTTTTTTTCTTGCTTTCGGGGCTGAGCGTCGGGACCAGAACTTATGAAAGTGATATATCGAGATACATTAAGCGCAAACGGATGTGCCGTCTCGAGAGGGGGATTTATGTCGTTAGGTTGCTTTTTATTTTGCCTGTACATTCACTATATTTCTCTGAATGCTTATATGATACATGAGTGTAGCGTAATGCAAAGTCGGATGCGAGCGAGAGAGAGAGAGAGAGAGAGAGAGAGAGAGAGAGCGGCGTGCGTCTGTGTCCGAGTGCTTGTGATTACGTTACTGCTTATGTTTTTGACTTTTTTTTCTCTCAAATGAAGCTTTTTTGCGCATGACATTTGTGCGGACACTGGATATAATCATGCTGACTGTATGTATATAGAGCTGATATATTTCGGCGAATAATGAGACACATCTGGACTTTGACGGATCTTTTTTCATACGATTACAGCTTAGGTAATTGATTCATCGGCAAAGTAGTGTTCAATGTGACAATTTTTAAATTGGTTTTTCTTGCTAGTGCTATGCTTAAATCAATAGTAACCGTCATTTGATAAGGCACAAGGGCTTATTTAAATTCTCGTCGTATAAAAATTTTTAGCGCTTTATATTACCTATACTAAATTATATTTAAAAAAAGTTTTTTATAATTCAACTTTTTACTTTATTCCATTGATTTTTATTTATTTAAATTTTCCTAAGACTATAAAACTTAGCATAATGAAACATCAATGAACTTCAAGAAAATATAATAATAATATCTTAATTACTGCAATATTCACCGCACTCATGGTTCAGCAGTCAATATAAAACCTTTAAAAACAAAAAAAAAAGAATTATCACAAGTTGCCGTAGTAAAAAATAACACCGCGTAGTCTCGATTGGTAAATGAACAAAGACCCGCCAAAGCGAGGCGCCTCCTGTGTCGCAAACTGTACACGCAGTCGGTCGCAGTGAAGGAAAACAAGTGTAGTATATAAACGAAAAGAGAAGCAAACGGAAACAGAGTGATAGAGAAAAAGGCAGAGACAGAGAAAAAGAGAGTATACACAGTAACGTAAATGTATAAATATATATAATAGATATAGATGTAGTAATATATATGTATATATATATATAAGAAATGGAGATGCATGCACGAGGGCCAGGCAGCCGGCAAGGACGAGATCCAGCGATATCGACTGGTCGGTCGTCTCCGAGGTTACCTCTCTGAGCTGCAGCGTATCGGCAGCCGTCAAGCGCGGATCGTGATAGACGAAGGTCTGGAGCGGTGCGGCGGAGTCGCAGCGGCTATCGCCACCCGCCGGCACGCTCTCCTTCAGCTGGAACGTCGCGTAGGGGTAGATGTCCTCCGAGTACTCTGCAATGCAAACAAGAAGAGAGAGTCGCCGCGCGTTGGCGCATGCGCTTTAGGACCTTGTCTGCTGGCTGGATATGCTGATTATATCTCGCTGCGATGGCTTTCGTGAGTGTGTGTGGGCGATACGAGGTGATTGTATTTCGCGAGCGATGACGACGATGATTCCGATACCGATGCGCGCTCTATCGATTCGACGCGAAACTTTAACCGTGTATAGGGTTGAGGCTTTATACGAGAAGGGGATGCTGGTGATGACGCTTTTGACACTTTTACCGAGGAATTAGTTCTGCAGTTCGAGAGATAACTGCGATTGGAAAAGTGTTGACCTGAGCGAGATAGTTGGTGCAGTCTGTGAACGATAAACGCTTTTAAAACTGAATAGGTGAAGTACCGTGCGGGAAATATCATTAAAACGCGCTCTTCTACGTTATCGACTTTCTCGTCTATTGTTTCACATTCTTTTTCCGAGGCATATTTTCAAGCAAAAAATGCAAGTTGCAGGGATTGTACATATTTTCAGATAAAACAGCCATGGCAGTGTAATATATACATATATATCTTCCTTTCACTACTGTTACATACTATCTCAAACAGAATATATCGACTCTAA
The DNA here is from genome assembly GCA_900490015.1 of Megastigmus stigmatizans. Taxonomy (NCBI): domain Eukaryota; kingdom Metazoa; phylum Arthropoda; class Insecta; order Hymenoptera; family Megastigmidae; genus Megastigmus; species Megastigmus stigmatizans. Next base: position 17,598 of record UELV01002572.1, read on the forward strand.
AGTTACCTAATAATCTGCCTTTTTTATTAAACATAGAAATAACAAAGTAGTATGTAGTAACTGATAAACTTAATTTGTAAGGATTGCATTTTACATCAGAGAATAGTCTTATGTACCATCGAAATGCAAATTTTTCATTGAAGATGATCAACACTTTTTTAAATTAAAAACATTTCTGTTTCGCGGAAAACAATATTGCATTAGTCACAGCATTCTCTCTCATATTCTGCTCGGACAAACTAAATTACTCAGATTGGATTTTTTAATGAACGGGAATTACATTTACATGATTTTCGCACGACGCTCATGTCGACTGTGAAATCATGGAAATGAGCACATCAGTCGATATTTCATCTTCGCTGCCGTTTAAATTCATAAGTAGTTTAAATTAATCTCTTTAATTAGAAAATTAGATTTGGCGCTGCAATTTCGAAATGTTAAAAATAACATACCTATATTTTCTCTACTCTTCATCGAAAATATGTAGTAATTGCAAATTTAACTGTTCACTGCGTTGTCAAAGTGACAAACATGAAAAACTGTTAAAATTCAAAGTTTAATATTCCTCGCGCGAATGATACGAAAAGTTGATCGATGGCAGAGCCAATCATTAAAAAGTAATTCGAATTATATTTATATAGAAAGGGCCTTTACGAAATCGCGAACACGATAATACAGACAAAAAATACAGCAGCGATCGATTCGCGAATGATGATAATGAAAATGGCTTGCGTGAGGGATGCTTCGATGCAGAAAATAAAAAGTGAAAGACCGCCAATGCAGTTGTCAGCCGTGTCCGTCGATCGGGCGGACGAAGTAAACGAGGAGACGAGGAGATAAAAAATAAAATAAAATGGAATGAAAATGCAATGAAGAGCTGTTACCTGGTATCCTTTCCAACGTACCCATCTCGTGAATAGGCGACCGCAGCGGTTTGCGCACAGTTGCGTAGTACTGCTCGCGCTGCTCCATGTTTTGCTTATTATCTAGTGCGGCGGCCGTCTGCGCGTCGTGGAGGCTCCCTAAGTCACCCATCAAAGGCCCTACGTTAATTAACAGTAAGTCTGTTAAGCGCCAGCTACTCTTATAGCTATTTGCTTCTCGCTATATATTTTCTAGCGCAACGACTGTATATATCGCTGACTCGCGAATTCGGAAGACCTTTCGTTAAGTTGACTTTACCCCGCAAGAGTTCTCAATTCAAGAGATTGCTTTTGATCTACTATTTACGAAAACAAATTAGCTTGGTCTTCATTGTAGCTTCTTTAACACATTAACGCTCAAATCTCCGTTCTATTTTCTCGACTTTCGACGCTATAACTTTTTATGTAAGCGTCCTGGACAAATATTCCAAATGCAGTCTTTTTAATTGTTTAAAGTCTCATCTTTCCAACGTCGTTACCAGAATTGGTTTTAATATATAATGAATGATTTTTTGAGATTTTTTTTTCAAAAACTCGATATTTTTAACTCGAAAAAGTCTTGCTACGTAGTTGCAACTACAAATAAATATGCATATGACTTTTGCTCTTTAAAGCCTTGTTGAAATTTTTCGATTTCATTCATTAGAAATCGAGATATATCAATTTAAGCGTTGGAAATAATATAAAATTCAGTAATTCAAAATTATAAAGCATACGTAAATTTTTTTCTATTAATCTTATTAATTTATTTAGAAAGCTTGCATTTTAAGCTTTAATTTTATTTTTTAGGCGACTCATTTCTGGTAACGACGTTTGGTTTAGATAAAAAATATATTTGGAATTTTTCCAAGTCGTTTACATAAAAAGTTATAGAAAGTTGAGAAGAAATGGATATTTAAGGTTAAAACAAATTTTTTTTTGAGTTCTAAAGAGTATGACACAAATTTATATCGTAGTACCATCTGAATTAAAATATCACTATTTGTTTCATTTTTCTGTATTTTTTCAAGCAAGTTTGCATGTTTTTCCACAAGCTTTAGAAGTGTTATTTAATTTGTGGTAGAGTTGAACTGCGAATCGTCAACTCTTAAGCTGTTTTAAGATAAAATTAACTTTTAAACGAGATGGTATCGCGGTAACCCCCTTAATTATAAAGTCGTTCTGTGTCAACTAAATTTACTTCATCTTATATATTCATGTTCGAGTCTTAGAAACTGTTTACTTCAGTTTTATCATACAACCAAACTTAAATGTCTTGACTCCCCTAGCGAGAAACGAGTCATTCACATCAACATCAAAAAGAATACTTCAATTTGTGCTAATCTGCAAAATAAAGCTGTAAAAGAGGATCTCCGATGCACATCAGTCAGTGCCCATCGGTCAGATTCGCGTCTTCTTGAAATAAAGCAAGCGATGAGAGAAAAAGCGGCACCCGCGAGACTGGGCTTACTTTTTCGAAAGCAGTAGAAGACGGCGCCAGCAGCGACGATGACGGCGAAGGAGCTCAAGACCAGAGGAACGATTAGCTTGATGTCGGCGTAGACCGGCGTGTGTTGGGGTATGAATCGATCGACATCGAGGGCAGGCACCGTGGAACTGCTGTGCGGCTGGAGGGTTATAATCTTGTATTCGGTCACCGAGGAGCCGGCGTTGTTGTGCGCCCTCACCCGCACCTCGTAGCTCGTCCCCGGCTGCAGTTCGCTCAGCGTGTACGACTTTTGCACCTGCCACAGCGATAGAACCCACACATTTTCGTGGTATATCAGAATAGATGCGTGAAAAAGTGATTCGAGAGAGCCGAAACGAGAATATTCACCTCGATATTGCTGGAGACGAGGGTCCAAAGCTCCTCGCCGCTTCTCTTGTACTCGAGCTCGAAGTAGGTGATGGGACAGCCTCCGTCGTTCCAGGTATGTAGATGCAGCGTGATCCAGGAGACGTTGACCGTGATGAACTTCTCCCCATTGGCGGGCGAGTCGTTGGGTTTGGAGCCCTCTGTGGCCTTCTTCATGATCTCGCTCGGCGAGCCCATGCCTATTCGATTGTAGGCCGTCAGGTATATCTGATACTCGGTGCCGCACCAGAGCTGCGACAGTTGGTAGCTGTTGTTCTTGTGGGACAGCTTGATCTCCTCCCACTCGCCGAACTCGCGCTTGAAGTGGAGGATGTAGCCGCGTATCGGGGCGCCCCCGTCGTCGCCGTGTTTCCATTGGACGCTGATCGAGTTGCTGGTTGCGCTGGGGGCGAGCAGGATCGGAGCTGACGGTGGCACTGTGGGACAGCGATATTTTTGCTTCAGTTCATCGACAAAATGATGGAATAGATCCGAAATGCTTGGAATTGGTTGGACGAGGCTGGGCGCGGTAACGGCCCGATGTCAAGTATGGCCAAGGGAAAAGGTATTTATTTTATTCACAGAGCGCGAAGATAGGTATCTGACCTTGTACAGTGAGCCTGTGGGTGATCTGATCCGATCCGTAGCGGTTCTCCACGGAGCAGGTGTAATTGCCGCTGTCCTCCCGATGCAGGTCTCTTATCTGAAGCGAGCTGTCGCTCTCCAAAGTAACTCGCGACGTGGGGCCGAACCTAATGACCTGGCCCCATTGTTTCCACGTCACTGTGGGTTCTGGCTTTCCGACCCTCTTACAAGGCAACAGAACGTCCTGCTTCCACGGCACCACGAGTGTCGAGCCGAATGAATAGATCGCTGCTCGCACTAAACGGATAAAAGCAAGTGTTACAAAGAAATTCATAGGATTGCGATTGAATTGAGTTGTTAGTAAGCAAAAAAATGTGATGAGATATTCATTCTGTGGTATTGGTATTATTGTTGGTTCAAAATGACTGCAGCCGATTTATTGTAAATAAAAATCCATAACTAATAATTTAAGCTAGAATTTCTAAATTAATGCCTCGAATCTATTATTTCGAAAGTCTGATTATTTTATAGATCTGGTTTATCAAAATTATTGTTTGCGTTCACAAGTGTATATAGATCAAATATACATGACTATACATTGATATTGATATTTTTGTAATATTTTCAATTTTTCCAAGTACCATGTACTCAGATGGACCGTATCATCCACGTAAATCCATAACCTTGGACTAGCCAGCCTTTTCCAATAGCCGGCCGAGTACCATTTGCCATAAAAAAATCCCATTCGATCCCTAAGACGTAAGAGCTGGCACGAGCTGTCGAGGCAAAGTAACGCAGAAATCTCGCAAATACAAAAGAAAGAAAAAAGGGCAAGGGACGATCGCGCACGTGCATCTCTGGCTATAAAAAAACGGGAGGAAAAAAATAGCCTTATATAAACGGACGGTGTGTGTATATATATATATATATGTATACCTTCACTGGAGGGCGAGACGACGATGGAAGGTGTGCGCGGGCCATCGCCCACGGACGTGACCGCCGCGATATTGAACTCGTACTGGTTCTTCTTGTGGAGATTCTCGGCCAGGTAGCTGGTCTCGTGCGGCGGCAGGGCTCGCTTGTACCACTTGCCGTCCGGTCCGACCGAGCGCACGTGCACGCTGTACGAGGTGATGATGCCGTTGCTGCGCAGGGGCGGCTGCCACGAGACGATTATTGTCGTCGCCGAGCTCGCGACCGCCTTTATGCCCGCTGGTACCTCCGGCTTGTCCTCCTCCGTTACGCAGTAGAGGGGCGCCGAGGACGCGCCGTCGCCTGCGCGCGTGAACGCCGATACCTGCGTATTGCGGTTTGCGTAAGCAGTTTGCACTTGCTCCATTCGATGTATGACAAAGATTTATGAATGGTGGATATATTTTTACAAATTTTCTCAAACCTTTTGCTGAATAAGCACAATTTTAAAAGAACCAAATTGAGGGGACCGTAGGTATATCATCACCTTTGTTATTACAGAATACTTTGATGATTTTTAATGAAAATCGATAAAAGAGCAGTCGTTGCTTTCCAAAACATAGCTTTCAAACTTTTACTTATCTTAAACATTCACTTGTTTCTAGTGAAATCGCATATCATTCAATTCGTGTCTGAAAAAGTTTTACTAGAAATTCCTTTAGTTCTAAATTGGATAGTCCTAGCGATTTCTATACGAAAAACGAATTTCATCTTTTCTTTCGCATTTCTTAGGGGACGCGTTTCTATTCTTAGGTATTGTTCATCGAAACTTTTGAAGAATAGAAAATTTTTGATGAAATGAAAAGTGAAAATTCAATTTTCAGATTTTACCGAGCAAACGATATGTCTAGACAAATGGCTTGAGAACAGAATGAAAAAAATTCTATCGTTTTACTTGAAAATATGAATCGAACACGAGATGATATCGAAATCGATAAACTTACGATGCGCACAAAAGAAATGACTAACCTGCACGGAATAGTTGGTGTGCTTTTCGAGGTTGGTCAGTCCTACTGTAAGGGCAGTTGTGCTTTTGGTCTCGACCTTGGTCGTGTCCGTGAGTGCGTCCATGTTCTCGTACATGATCTTGTAGCCTTTGAGGATGCCGTTCAGACTAGAGTTTGGTGGCGGATCCCAGGACACCTGCAGGGACTGAGAAGTCAGGGCCGTGCACCTGATGTCCTGCGGTGGACTTGACGGTACTGCGCAATTAATTCACATATTTAATAAAGTCTTTTTTAAATTTTCCTTTATAATTATCTTGATTTGAATAAAAATTGGGATTTTATTTAAGAAATATTCATTGTACCGCACTAAACAACACAAAGAATCGGTTTTATTAAAACTCTGCGGTCGACGTATCGAGCGTATAAGACTTAAAGCCTCCTTTTCAGAGCAAAACTTGCTTGATTGATACAAATAATTTCACGTTTGACTTATTGGCGATTTGAAATTATTAGCTGCTATCAAATAAGTTTTGCTCCGAAAAGAAGTCTCAGTGCTGTACTCGACATGTTGGCAACAAAGTTTCAATAGAACTGTTTATGTTGGCTGGCTCGTGGAGATCGAGAGAATGTTGAGATTGATTTGATAATTTATTTCAAGTAGAAATATTTATACCCACGTCACTAATCAAAACTTTATATGATTTTTTTCAAAATAATGCAGTAAATCTTTATTCGATCTTTTCCCTTGGATATTATAGCAAAATCCTTGTATTACATAATTAAATCCGAGTAACGTATTAAAAAAAATATCAGACTTCCAGGATCCTTTCATGGCATAGAGGAAAATCGCGCGGATCGCCGCTGCTAGAAATCAATCTGTGTCGACTTACCGTCCTCGAGAGTCGTGGCGACGACCTCGGGAGTCATGGGTCCAGCGCCGAGGGCATTGTAAGCCTGTACGATGAGGCTGTAGCGCGTGTACTTCTTGAGATTCATCAATAGGCATTGGCGACCCGGTATCGCGGTCCTCGCCAACCCGAGGGCTATGCTGGCCGTCGAGATCCTTCCCTCCACCGTTCGATACACGTATTCCGATCCGTGTCTGGATATATTTCGGCATACACGAGAAAATACGTCTTATTGTGGGGGGTTTTATTATTTTCTTTTATGCGACGCGACTTTGTACGCGGATAAAACAGGACTGCAGAGCCAACTACGCTATTTTGTTTGTGAAGCAGCTGTCTTTGTTGGCTTTGAAATTACTCGATATTTTCTAGATTGTATAGTAATGGATTTAATGGATATTTCAAAAAGTCTATTTTAAAACTACTGCAGTCATTGCGTGAAAACTCTGCGGTAAAGTTTTCTCATTGGCCTCGTAAAGTAAACTTCTTAGAACTTATGGAATATTACATCTTTAATTATGCCATTGTCAAATATCTATATAAATTTATTGGTAAACAAAAACTGAGTATTTAAAATAAACCGTTGGAAGAAAAGGTAGTACACGTTACATGTGCGCTCTTAATTTTTCGTCAGCAAAAAGATTACAACGTAAAACACACTGGCTCAAAGTACTTTTAACGCAGAAAATTAAAGCTCTCGAGACAGCGAAAGTATTTTGCTCGTATAAGAGACGGCAGCCGGCAAGCTCTCCGAGCAAAATGTTATTTATTATTTTACCGTTGTTCCTTGTAGCCTACGTGATAGCCGAGAATTTCGCCGTTCCATAAATCATCGTTTGGCGGATCCCACGTTACTTTCAATTCCGTCGAACTGACGGGTTCGACTTTGACATTATTCGGCGGTCCGCCAGGCGTTTCACCCTCAGTCATCGCATCCAAAATCTGTACATATAGACGATGTCGATGTATGTAACAAGACACACGTACGCACACACACACACACACACACACAC
>UELV01002574.1:0-14208 GCA_900490015.1 Megastigmus stigmatizans
ATATATATGTATATGTATAGGTAGACAGGAAACACTACATTCGGTCTGCAGTTAACGGTGGCGTATAGAAAAACAGATTGAAGAAATATCGTACGTTACATCTAAAGCATACTTTTACTCGTAGCACAATCATCGTTTAATATGCCACACTGTAGAAAAGACAAATGCGTATATATATACGTTATTATGTATACACATTGTATATGTATACATTTACACGTCGTACCTTGCAGTAAATCAATTGCAGTAGTTCACAGTTATCTATGGTGCAGATATCATCTATTACACTATACAAAGTACACAAACATTTAAAGGTAGAACGAGGAAAAAGACATTGATAAGTATATTCTTTTGTACTCGTATATAGGCAGCTGATCCTCGCAGGCCTGTGCGCTACTTAGTTATAACTATATATGCATATATCGATTAATTCCTTGAAAGAGAGGCTAGGTAAAAAGAGTTGCAAGAACTACTGCAGCTTTCGAAAAGTACGACGCATAACATGGAGCAATAGCTAGTACAACAGAAAACTCTCGAGTTTATATACACGTAAGTATATTAATGACTGTAGAACACAAAAGTAGATTCGGGCACCGCAGTGTACTTCTGCACATCGGTAAGCACACCACATATTATTTTACAATGATCGTTACAGCGTCAGCTATCTTTGGCGTATATTTTCAGAGAGAAAGCTGAAGCTCCACACTGGCCTAGAATTCGCGCACGCGGCTCGCGGCTCATTTGCGCGTCCTTTCTTCACAACTCTTGTACTTCTACAAGCTAGCGACCAAATTGCTAATATATATATATGCAATGTACTGCACGAGTTATAGAGATTTCGAACCAAGTCTGCACTGTTTGTCGCGAGCCAGCGTGCGCGCAACAACTAAAAAGAAAAACAAAGTAGAAATTCTTCGGCCTCGTGAACAAAATGAAAAAAAACGTAACAGTACAATAGTAAATTCAATTTCACACCTCGTCATAAAAAGTCGTTTCATATCAATAGAGGAACAAAAAACTCATGTTGTCAAAGAAGTCGAAGAAATAAATAATGTTGATAAGAAGAGTAAGTATATATATGTAAACGAGATAAACGAAAGATCAATAACAACAGGACTCGCACACGCAACCCACATGAACGTCATATGTATAATAGTAACAAACAATATATAGACATATATATCTGGTAAGCTTGTCCATCTCGTAGTAGATATATATGTGTATACATTTGGATTTGCTTGCCGGTGTGGCTTGCGGTGATGACTTACTCTCATACCCTCCCAGCGCGAGACTCCTCTCAGGGGCCTCAGGGCCCGTAGCGTACGCATCGATCGGAAGGCTGGGATGTCGGCGACGCCGGCAAAAATGGCAGCCAGGTTGATCAGCGATAGCTAAATGTTTTCATCAAAAGGATGCGTCAACGAGCTTTTTCTCCAATTAATAATCACTACGATATCATTTATTGCGCTGAGATTTGGGATCGAGTGTCCCTATAAATAGTTTTTAAGGACTCGCCGTTGTCGCAGCAACGTTTATTGCCTCTGGCTCTTCCTTTTATATAGAGTGTGCACCATGTGGTTTGGCGTGTATGATTATCCAAGAGAACAAATTATTTCCTTTCTTTGGTTACGGGCTTTCTTGAGGAATTGGTATGGATCTTTTTTTGAAAAATAGTAGTAGATGGATGTGTGGATTTAATATAAATCTTAGTATTTTATTGCCCGATCCGTTAACAATAATTCTACGTAGCAATTCAAAATAACTCGACTTCAAAATTTTTAATTATTAGCATTATTTTACGAACTGCTCCAGAACATCCATGAAAAACTTAGAGCACTTAAATGTATGGATCAAATTTGTTTATTGAATAGTCATACCCTAATTAGCTTAAATCTTCATTTTATAAGATAGATTTTATAAAGTTACCTTTAAGAGATGTAAGTAGACTTTTAATCTCGGTAATTTTATGCTAGAACTCGATGCTTTCTCGAACTAATTTGCTTACATTAGAGAATTTCTAGACTACTTGGTTATTATTATGTGTATTGAATGTGCTATGTGGAGTGTCGGTTTTTAAGTTACATGTATGGAATATTTGCAAAGTATCGAGTTTTATAGCTACTCTAACAACCTTAAAAATTACTGATATTTGGTAAAAAAAAAAAAAAGGAATTGAGCTTACCATGACGATTATAAAATCAAGCCAACACCAAGCATTCGTAAAGTATTTTTTGAAGCCTAACGCCAACCACTTGATTAACATTTCGAAGAAGAATATGACGGTGAAAATTCGATCCATGTAATACAGCACATCTTGAAGAATGGGCCTTTGCTGGAGATGAACGTCCTCCAATGCCTGAAATAATAAATAGATAAAAATATCGCAGTGGTTATTAAGTATTCAAGCCTGAGTCAGCTCTATACTAAAAATATGATTCGCCAGTTGTACTGAATTACAGGACTTAATTGCACTTAAGCGACAAAGAAATTAGAATTGTGATTTGAATATAAAATGAATTGAATTTTTATGGAAGCTGCAGATGAAAACTCACAAGGGCTAAGCTGCTCGTCAGAATCATGAGGATAACGGCAGTCTCAAAGTATTTGTTCTCGATGAGCTGGAAGGTCTTGAGCCTAAGGTTCGCCCAGCCCTGCCAGAACGGCGCGTCATCGTCACCGGCGAGGAACGGGAACTTCTTGTAACAATTGTCTGGACAACAGTCGGCCGGATAGTCCCCGTCCAGCTCTTCGTCTGTCCTTATAATCTCGCCGTGCAATCCGCCCTCGGCTTCCTCCTCTTCCTCTTCGTCCTCACCTTCATCGTCGAGCTCTGAAAAATGCATCACTTCGCTTATTTCTTCTTTTCATGAATTACTCAATATATGAATTGCAGGTGGTTATAGCCATAAGATTAGGATTTTAATTGATGATTTTGCTGGATTCAAGAATAGTGTTGTTTCTATGATTGAAATCTACGATGACAACTTATGTTTATATCTTAAGTTTGAAAATATAATAATTAATTTGTTTTAATTATGATATTGTAAAAAAATGATAATTCATGAACAATTATTATCTACTTGTGAAAAGTAAGTATTCAGACGAACCATCTTCGAGATCTTCCTTACTGGCGTCCTTCTTCTCCTCTCCATTTAACGAGTCTAAGCTGCCTTTGTGACTTTCATCCTTGAACGAACGATTTTTATGGCTGCCGTACGATTTATTACTGTTACAAAGAAAATGTTTATAATTTTAAAGTGTCCATTAAACTGCAATGTATCCATTGTTGCTTGTTCGGATAGCATTTTAAATAGTTCACTAACCTTATTGTGTCATCTTCGTTGTGATTCATGTATTCGTGGTCCAATCTGTAGTCTCGATGATTTATCGAATTCACGAGAACTTTCGTGTTGTTTTTGCACAAACTTCCTCTGATTTTTTTCAAGTCTCCTTTAAGGGTATATGCAAACGAAAAATCTTCTAAATTGATTTATTGAATTTGTGTACACGTGCCAAGCGTTTATTTAAAAATAAAGATATTCTTATATGATTATAATTTATTTTAAATCTATTTATATACGTTCTATTAAAGACTAGTATTAAAATTAAAACTTTTAGAAAATCGCAAGAATCTAAAATCTATAGTACTTATTTAAAGACTTGAAAACTTTTTATTCAATCGTTCTTTTATAAACATGTCTTGAGAAAAAAATAGTGTTAAATCATATATTTTCAAAATCAAATGTTTGCATGTTTATGTAAACCTTAGTCTACGTAACATCTTGAATAAAATATTTTCTCAAAATAATATAATCAGCCAGTCTAATGCTATGAAGTAAAAAATCTATCGCCAGAGACAAACACTATTTAATCCACTATGTGAACATTGTTTCGCTAGCGCAAATTTACCTTTTCGAAATCGCTCAATTGAACGCATCATATAAGCGGACTTACCGTGGATAGTAAACTCCATACCGTCACCAATGGCAACTTCGAATTGATTGTTAAGCTCCTTGACGCTCTTCTTATCACGATACGCGTCCAACTCACCCTCGGCCAGATCCAGATTCAAATCCCGATCGATTCCATCTGCAATGTCACGTGGACATAGGATTTACATTAAATTCAAGGCGACGATTCTTGTCCAGAATTTTAGTTCAGTTTTTCTACGGTTTCTTTTATCTCCTTCAATCGTGTCACTTTCAAACGATCTCAGAACTCTCGATTGCGTTTACGTTTCTCACCCTTGCATCGGTTGTGTACCAAACGACACGGGTTATACGCGCAGTTTACGTTCGTTTCAAATATCTTCGAATATCGAGAACACGCACTCGCAATGGAAATTTCTGAAGCATCAAGCACGTTTTGCGAGCGCGCTTAACAAAATATAGAAAGAGAGAGAGAGAGAGAAAATAATAAATTTGGTGGAGTGCGAAAGGTTAGCTATATATCTAAGCATGCACAAAGCTGATTCAATCTCTTTTTTTATCAGTGTTTACTGTTTTAGATCATGTGTGTTCTCGCTCTGTCGAAAAAAATATGTAAATCGTCATAACTTGCTATTTGATTATACCTGACTAAAATTAACAGCGTAAATAGCAACATTTATGCTTTGATTGTTAGTCAAGAATACTTAAATCGCATTTTAAGTTGTGTTATAGTTAACATGTTTTTCCAGAATGTATATAGAAGAGTTTAAAATTTTTTTTCGAAAGCAAAGAGAATTCCGGATCATTTAAGTATATTGCACTCTGACATGCATCGTAAATAGTTTAAGGTATTGTAAATTGCAACCAAATGTACTAGTTCTAAAGTAGTAGTATGTAAATTTATGATTTTCAATTTTATTGCATAATAAGTTTTCACCAAGCTTCAAACAGTCAAATATAGATAGAAAGTTTCAAGCTTATTTGAAAATATTTGTTTACAAATTAATAATGATGGTAAGCCAAGTTGTCAATATTTCACATACCTTAAATTATTTCTTTATTTTTATTCAATAAATTCTACGAGTGTCAATCAACTAAGTACTATGTAAGATCAATTGTTATGGTAGAAGAAAAAAAATCAAAAGTGTAAGACAAAACCAAAACTTTATACTCATTTTACTACAGATATTACTTGTATGTCAAACTACTCGTGTTTTAAGTGATTTTAAGATTTTCATATAGCCAGCAAACTGCGTTATTCTGCTACTTCAAATGCGTATCCAACCACTAAAAATGCCGAAAAAGAAAAAGGTATCATGATTTAGTCACACGAAACAATATTAAAAATGAAAACGAATAATAAATATAAACATGCTTGAAAAACCATGCGATATTTTCTGTAATTTTTTTCCTTATTAATGTATATAATGCAAATGTATCTTAATGTAGATGCACTTTAAAGTAAGTGAATATGTATATATACTTCCGATTGATCGCTCGATGGCCTAAGCATTCTGGGGGCGACGTAAATGAAACAAGAGCGAGTTGTGAGCAACATCGACAGGAGCAACAAAAGTGATAATAACGTAAAAATTACTTTTTTTAATAATATGTATTATCTGTTACGTGAGGTTTCATTATCTATAAAAATATAAACAACAAATAATAGAGTAATATTTTATTTTATTTACTTTTAAAATAAACAATTATATAAAATAATATAAAATAGAAGTTAATAAAGATTTAAAAAGATTGAACCAATTGAGTACTAAAACCTCACAATATTTTTAAAGCAAGATATTTGTTTATCAAGAATTTTCTTTAAAAGTATTTGTCAGATAAGAATAAAAATTGTTTTTAATTTCATATTTAATTATTTTTTTAAATGAATTAAAATTTATGTTTTAGTATAGAGAAAACATGTATAGGTTAAAAAATTTGATTGAATGAAAAGTTGCGAGTCCAATTATCATTCCATGAGACAATATAATAGCTTTTACTCTATTTTTATTTTGTAATACTCTTTTTGTTAGCATACAATCTTTTAATTTAATAAAGAATAAATAATTGGACTCGCAAAAATTGAGTATTAAAAATTGATATGTAAAGTGAAATGATTAAAACACTGAATTGGAAATTGAAATGTCCATCTTTGTGCAATAAATAATTTATGTAGAGTATAATGAATAAGAATTATGAAGAGACATAATACAAATGAATCAAATGTCTTGCTGTACAAATATTGAACGAAGTGATTGATTACCGACATGAAGATAAAAAAAAACGAGAACAGAAATGAGAGTGGACGCAATGATGCGACAGTGAAAGTTGTCGGTCTGACAAATCACATCCGTAGAATGAAAATAAGCTGATTTTTCAACGCGTGGACAATTTTCAAAAATTGTACTTGGTAAGTACACAACGAAAATGAAAAGTCCAATTAAAGAAAGAAATCAAGGAACTGAAAAGTAAAACAGTATAATCAAGTGGAGGTTCGAAAAAAATAAGCAGAGACAGTATCACGAACTACACAGCGCACACAGCAAGCGATCTGATTGGATATAAACCTTCTTTCCAACTGTTGGACGGTCCCTCACCTGGCGCCTGATCGGATATCTGATTGGTGAATTTGGCTCGCATTATCTTAACGACATTAAGAGCGTTGCGCTTAACCCAGGCGATGAAGCGGCTAATCCGATCTATGGCCTCGGTGATTTTGTTGGTGTCGTTGTCCGCAGTCGGGGCTGACAGGTTTGAGCTGCCGAAATTGCTCAAGAGCAACGCCAAGAAGAGATTGAGAACCTGGTGAGTTTGTCATGTTTTAATGCATTACCTCTCAAACACTAACTAATGTTATTGTCTATAATACGGTACGTCGAGCAAGCCCGTACCGAAAAACTGTTCTACCGGCATCGGTATATACGTTTTATTTTGCCGATTACGTACAGTCGCAGGTATGACTATATATATACGAAAGGAGAATACGTACGACCAGGTTACCGATGACGACGGTCGCCAAGAAGAACGGAATGCACGACACGTCGCCCACCCGCATACAGTCCCACATGGACTCGATCCACTCTCCGCAGAGCACCCTGAATACTATCATGAAGGAGTGCATGAAGTCGGTGAAGTTCCACCTGGGCAATTCGCCGCCCGGGAATCTGTCCACGTTGTCGGTGTAGTTCTTGCCGAAGAGCTGCATGCCCATCACGGCGAAGATGAAGATGATGATGCAGAGCACGAAGGTCAGGTTACCCAGGGCGCCCACCGTTCTGCCCATGATCGAGATAAGCAGATTCAGCGTCGGCCACGATTTCGCCAACTTGAACACTCGAAGCTGTGGGACAATTAGGTACAATTAGGTCCTTTCTTTTAAATTGCTGCAGCTGAACTTTATGCTTGAACACTTACCAATCGGAATGATCTTAAAACAGACAAACCCTGGACACCCTCGAGACCAAGCTCCAGCAATGAAAGCGCTACGATGATAAAGTCGAATATGTTCCAGCCTTCTTGAAAGTAATACTTAGGACTCATGGCTATAAGCTTCATCGTCGCCTCGATGGCGAATGTCGCTGTGAAGAACTGCAATGAAATGCAAAGTTATGAATAACGCTCAAAATGATGTCCATGATGTCGGTGAGGTCAATATTCGATCTAAATTTCTTGAGGGCACAAGCTGCTACGATGATGCTTACATAGTTTCCGGACTTGAGCACCTTATCCATGTCCTTGTCCATGTCGTGGTGGTCCAGGGCCATGAAGAGGGTGTTGACGACGATGCAGAGTGTGATGAAGAGCTCGACGAACGGATCGAAGACCAGCAGGGCGACGTACTCTTGGAACTTAAGCCAGACCCAACAACAATCCCAAACGCAAAAAATATCGATGCAACGCAAAAATAGAGCTAGGGCCTTTTCCTTGAAAGTCGGGCCCTCTTCATCGTCGTCTGTAGGAAAGTAATAGGTCGAAACTGTATCCTACGTGTTAGTAAGCTCAATAATGTACCACTCTTTTTTGGGGAAAAGAGTTTTTTTTTGTTGCTGAAGGCTGGACGAATTTATTTTTTTAAACGAAGGTTTGATGCTAATTTTCGTTTCTTATCAAATTGGTCAATTACGGGTGGATGGAGATCGAGGGATGATTGAGATATGTGTGCTGGAATTTTTGAGGAGTATATCGAGTGCGTAAGGTTAGATCGGTGACAATGGGCTATGGGAGACTGATATGCAAAATATTTCTCTCAGAAGTATTAGATTCTTGTTTCGAGTATTATGTTGGCTGTAAGCTTAATATTGAAGAAAGTAAGCTTTTAAATTTTATAAATTGCAAAGATCGTTTTCAATTTACTTAGTTTCTTATATTTCTACATTTTGGTTTTTAGCTAATTAATTTCGAACTATTGTCCATGTATCAGAAAAAGATATAAAATGTTTACTTTATTTCCATCTTTAAAATGTTTCATTTAATGCATCAATTAGAGATTTACAATAAGTTTCTGACTAAAAATACTGACGAAAACGCCTACATTCGTCTATCTTTAATAAAATAATTAAAAGAAATTAATAAAAATTTTACCACCATATCCATTGAAATTATTAGCACAAAAATATTTAAGAATGTAGAAATGTATGAATCATAGAAATGCAATTTTTATTGAACTTGATGTAAGTAAATACTATTGGATCAAAAATGAAGTTGTCTAAATATTAGCATTATAATTGCAACAATTCAAATAATCTCAAGGAATCCTTACTGCATTAAACTGAAAAATACATACGTTTCTGTTAACAAGAAGTTTATAGAACAGATATTTTATACAGAATTCATTTATATGTTTTTTTTTCATAAATAAAAAATATAAAATAAATTATAATTAATTGTTATATTTTCAAGTAAATAAAATTTGTAACATGTGTACCAATATTTAGACGACTTATAAATAAGCTAATACTAAAAATTATAATGTATAAGACAGAGCTTTATATTCACGATTGCAAACTTTCTATTCAAACATAATAAAATCATATTTTTAAGCAATTGTCTTTTTTAGCTTGTTGTCTAGATAATAAATTCATTCAAAAAAACAATTAACTGTTCTATTTGAATATTCTAATAAAATTATTTTCTCTACTATATTAAACTTCCAAGAGCATATGTTTCCCGATCTTGGTAAAGGAATATTTTACAGTTCATATTTATAATAATTTGAGTTTTATGTTTTAGTACAAACGTTGAGTAAATGTATAAATAAATTTTAAAATTCAGTGAATAAATAAAAGGATAAATGTGATTAGGTAAAGTAATTAATAAAAAAAAATGGAGCAAAAATAGTGTAATATTGTTGTTTAATATTATTAAGATAAAGCGTGCAAAAAATTTTCTCAAAGTAACAATTTCAAATTAGTTTGGAAAGTGCTCAAACCATGCAAAAAACTCGGTTTACTCGATTCGAAAAAGTACCTTTCGAAAACTTTCAAAAATTATTTGTAAGCTGCGTTTTGTACTATTTATAATTGTAATTTTTCGAATTCGAAATAAAAATCAAGCTCGATTAAAGCAAAGTAAATATATTGCTGTGCATGAAAACGACATGCCATGCAATCTAATTTAAATTAAGAAAACCCCATAACTAGAGCAACGTACATAATCGCACATACTACAAATGAAAAGGAAAACCATATTAATTTAAAAAAAATATATTATATAACAATGCCAAAAATAAAAATTTCATAAGTAGTAAATCATAAAATCCTAAACAGCTGAATGAAAATGTAAGAATGTATGAATGATGTTTTTCAAGTATGTTACATTAATGAAATGGCGAGGGATGAATCAACATGTTGTTGTAGCGAATCTGAGTGAGAGAGAGAGAGGCAATGATGAGCGCAAAAAAATTGCATCACACAGGGAAAAAACTCGATTTCCCCAAAAAAATCAAACACCCACGTTTATATAATGCACGTATACGAATACACACACATGTACGCACTAACATCTGAAAATGAAACAGTTCAAGTACTTTTTCTGGCTGTCTTGAAGAGTCTCGTTTCAATTATGACAGAATTAGATGATTGTTTTATGAAAAAAATCACTAAATAAGTTTAGCTATGCATAGATGAGTATAATATAATAATAATAAATAATAATAAAATAAAGTTCTAAATATTATTACATGAATGAGTGAAATTCGACGACATATCATTTTTTCAACTGTATTACTAATCTACCATTAAACTAATTCAAACTGTTAATAATTATAAAGTTATCTATTATAAACACACAATATTAGTTCAGTTTATTAAAATAAAATAAAAATAAATGTCCAATAATAACACTTTTGAACTATGTTACTTTTGTTAAATTATATCTAGTATTTACGGTCTTTTTACAAAAAAAAAATGAATAAAAAAACGTATTTTGGAAAAAAGAAAAATTAGTTATCAAGTATGCTGTGATCATCAAAACGATATTGACTTTCAAATATAAATGTATACAATACAGTAAAACATGAAAACTTGTGAGTCTGTGTCGTGTATGTGCAAATCAAAGTTGTCAGAAATGTCCAAAGTGAACGGAAAGTACAAAATTTACCTCCTTGATCGGATGTTCGACTTTGCCGACCAGCAGCTTGTTCGATGATGTCGTTCAACACCATAACATCTGCAAAGGACAAAGGCGGTCATTAGTTGATTCGTCTCACAAAAAGTATCACGCCTAGATTTTTGCACAATTTAAACCCACCTTTCATATCGACGACCGCGTGTTGTTGCGAGGGTTCTATAAATGGATTGTCCTGCTGCTTCACCTTACCAAAAGATTCGTCCGTATCACCTTCCTACATAGAAAGAAATTCAGATTAATATACATTGAATATAAGTAAATATTCCACATACAATATTGAGAAAAAAATTCATCTAGAATCTATGTATCTTGAAAACTGAAAAGTGACTCATTAACAAATACAGAATGAATGGGAGTTTTGTGGACGGCTGATATTTAACCACCAAGCAGACTCATTTTATACTTGACAACAATGTTAAAATTTAAAGGTTGACTGGTTCCAAAGATATACTTCTTGTTCTTTATTTCTTTTCTAATTGAGCTCAATAAAACAACAGTCTTAACCCTGTTCTAATACATGGAAATACGTCAAATCCAAATCGACAAAGTCTTAAATCAATTGTATGTACAGATTAGGCCTTGAAACCAAACTTGAGCATTAATCTATTTAGATGCATCCAGAAATCATGATCCGGACTCGAAGAACAATTCATTCGGGCGGTTCAGCCGCAGCGATAATAAAGAAGGTGATAATAATAAGAGGTATACTGACGTAGTGATGCTTCTGGAGACTCTCGGCGTTGACGGAGGGCGGCCTCGCGGACCTGCTGCGCAGCTTGCTCTCCTTGGTCATGCCGCCGAGCAGATCGCCGTGCGAGGTGTAGGAGAGCCGCGAGGCGTGGGACGTGTAGGACGAGTGCCGGGAGCCGAGGCTGGCATAGTAAACCGGCACCACGATGGCGCCGTTCTCCTCGGACATCGGCGTCACGGCGTTCGAGTCGTCCGCGTAGGGCAGGTGCTCCTGTGCGTCCAGATAAGTCGAGAGGACGAGGGGCTTGCGATCGCCACCCGGTGGACCGACGAACCGGCCACGGCCGTTGCGTATGGTGAACTGGTGGCTGCCTCGACTCCCACGACGAAGGTTGAACGGCGAGCCGGGCAGGCTCAGACTCGCCTGCGTGGGGACAAGGCACAAAGATAATTTGCCGCTTGCTCTCTTTTCTCCTTTGGTTCTGGGTTTGTGTTGGAGATTGTGCTTGATTTGCGAATGGTGTGGCCGAATGGGTTGAGAGGCGAGGGAGAAAATGTATGGAAAAAGCAAAGTCTGGCTTGAGGTCAAAGTTTCCATTGTATGATGTTTGTGCTTATGTTGGTGAACGATGTGATGTGCCACTCGACTACTGACGACTCAGGATTTGGAATGAAATTTCGGTTGGTTCTATATTTCTAATGGCGGTTCAACATTTTTTAATGTGATTCAACCAAGTTGTCTTACAAATAAGAATGTAAAAATTGCCTTAAAGTGGAAAATACAAGGATATATTTTATAGCTGTACTACGTAATACTACAATTTAAATTACATATACCATTGAATTTTAAATAAAATCAATTTAGTCGTCTGTAGACGAGTCACTGCTTGTAATTGCGTTATGTGCCCTATTGTAAGTATAATTAAATAGGCTGTTTGTGCCAATGTCGCTAATTAGCGTAAAGAGTTTATGCGTTATCAGAATTTTGCTTAATTTTCTTTCTTTGGAGTTATCAACCCTAAAAGAGGGTTCAAATACATATACTAAGAAATCAATAGATAAAGCATGATGCTCATTTTTAGAGTAGTAGATCAATGCTTAAAATCGAATGAAATTATTAGAATGAATAAAATAAAAAATAACAGATTGTCAAAGAGTTTTATAATGAAAAAAACGTATCCTTTTTGAAAAAATAAAAATCCCAGATCTAAAGTGAAAATGTAATAGGAAATCTTCTAAAAGTACACACGTCGTTAATAAAAATGTTTTTTATCTAATGGAAATGAATTTGTGATGCCCAGTTTTTTATTGCGCAAAATCTAAAAATCTCATAGTCTTTCAGTGAGATTGATATAGATATAATGCGGCGCAATGGGGCTGCGCATGCGCATGTCAAAGGAAGTTAAACATAAGGTACCACTGAGTGCAGCTATGAATTTAAGAAAGTTAATTATTTTGGATTTCTACAGAAGATTTTTATGGTACAAGTTTATGTATATATATATCGAATGAAATTAATAATTTATATCTTACTAAAAACTTTATGAAAGGTTTGCATGGACCAATCCAATTTTCTTTAAATACAATACTAACCTACTTTATGCGATTCACAATTATTGATGTTTAATTTAGTGTATATCACTTATCAACTTTATATACAACATTTAATGAATTTCTATCCTCCTTATTTCTGTTTTCCTTTATAACGCATCAATTAATTAGACGTTATCTATTTTATGACACTCCGTACAAGAAGCTCTGTTTATCACATGCAGAAGAAAAGATACATGCGTTAAATTGAGCTTCTTACACGACGTGTCATAAACTACGGTTTGATACATGAGCGAGAAACAGATTTCACCGTCGTGTCACCCTTTCGCTCGAGCAAACGTTTACACGAGGGTAAAATCACTTTATCGCACCAGTATCGAAATTTACTATGACTTTAAACCATTTGAAACTTAAATAAAACAATATTGAGTAGATATATCTATAGTGTATCAAAACTCCATCTTATCGATTTTTTCAACTTATTGTAGATAAATTGTTTGATTTACTTGTAAAGAATAACTGAATTCTTGATAGATAATGATTTAATTAATCATCGTATTGTCTAGTATTTAAATAATTTTCTATCAATGTTGCTATAATCATGTCGATATCAATCAATCTTTATCAATTTATTAGATTTACATTATCAATCGATTTAGTTAAAAATATAATGTTTATACGATATAATTGATAGTATTATTTCCTCCACATACGACGATACAGTAAAACGTATTATTAAAATCCACTTTCTGTATACATTCATTATTCAAAGAAAAACAAAGGAATTTCAATCTTGTTTCTGAAACCCACCAGCCTCACAATAACGTATTTAAGTAAATTAGTTAACAAGCAAGGAACATCGTCCAGCAGTTAAGGGGGTCAAAGAACGTTTTCGATAAGATAAAGATTGACCGATAGGGTGAATATTCTTGAGAAGTATATATCGCTGTTGTCTGTACGTACGGCACGTGTAATGCATTACGTTGGCTGATAGACACCCAATTTATTCCACGTACCTCTTTCAGGCTTTCCTGGTAGGCATAAGTAAACTGGCCATTACCGGCGCGAGCGACCTTAAGAAAAAAAAGACAAGAAAAAAGACATCTCCTACCGGAACTTTTGTAAAACTCGTTTAGGCGACTTTACAATTGTTCTTTACAATACAACGACATACAGACAGTATATATATATATAGACAAATTACATCTGGCAGAAGCATATTACACAAAGATATTTTCTCAATACGACGAAAGTTATAATAAATAGATATACAATATTGATAGAATAAGTCTTGCATTATCAAAGTCGAGATACGTTAAAGAGGAAAACGAAAAACTATACAGTAGCACAGTAAGAGAGAGTGAGACAGAGTGAGGAGAGAGATGGGGGAGGGGCGAGAGAGAGAGGGGGG
>UELV01002575.1:0-11230 GCA_900490015.1 Megastigmus stigmatizans
GTGTGTGTGTGTGTGTGTGTGTGTGTGTGTGTGTGTGTGTGTGTGTGTGTGTGTGTGTGTGTGTGTGTGTGTGAAGTACATAGCGTCGACGAGTCCCTTTTTTTTCGGCCAATTTTTCCGCTCAAAGAGCGACTCGTCCGCGCGCCATCTATTTTTAATTTCGGCGACTCGCTATGTGCACTCGCGCTCGTCTACATATATACGGTTCTCTAGTCTCTCAGCTCGTTTGATTTAAAAATCAGTGTCACGTTTGTCTTTTGCGCCTAGGGCCGGAGCTTTATTTACGCTTATAATCGTGTAATCACCTGATTTTGCTCTTCTTTTATGGTGCCTTTGACAGTTCTAATTCAGATTTTCTGTATTCGAAAGAGATCTGGTCAAATTTGTAAAACGTATAGTGGATAAAATTGATAAATTTGGTTTTTCGTCTAATTTGTTAAAAGACGAAGATATAATGATTGCAACGTAGTATTGAAGTATTTTATATTTTTAATGCACTTAAATTTGCAAAAATATCGCATGTCAGCAGAAATCTGTTATTTATGCTCAATTTTTTTCAATTCTGCCTATAAAGCGTTCAAATTTCTAGATGGGCTATAAGTGTAAGACAACAGTCAGATGTAATTCGATAATCGAAAACTCAGCCTCTGGACCATCGATTCGTTTTACTCCCCTCGGTCACCCCATTAGCCCGGCTTTTTCTCAGCGCTGCTGCACCGTCTCACTAAGAGAGATTTTGACGTGTCCGCGCGGCACTGGATATAAGGTCGCAACAAGAACGAAAAAGCGCGAGCAAAGCGATTTGGAAAGGAAAAGGGGCCATCCGAGGAAAATTGTGCGATATCCTCCCAGTCGCGCGATTATCCTGCCTCTGGATGCGCGCGAGCGCGAGAGAGGAGGAAACTGTGCGACTCTTTGGCCGAGGAAAAAGACGGAGAGAGATGCACTACGGCTTCTACTGCTACTGCACGCATGATTCGAAGGTTGAAGAAGAAGAAACGAAATCGGACGCGGGAGAGAATTATGGAGAAAGGAAGAGAGCGCATAGCTTCTTGGATTGTTGCTGTAAATCACGCGCAGAACTCGAGGTCACCACCAACAGCTACTACGTGATTTTCACGGGCCCGATCCTCTTTTAAAGCTTTCGTGGCCTGCGCGTCGAACGTGATCCGCTGCTATATCCTCTTTTTTTAAGCGTTTTATAGAGCGCAGTGCTGCTTGGGAAAACATTTTCTCGAGGTTTTTATTTGCGGATTTGCGCAGAAGGTGCGATGCTGATTTTGATGTGCTGCTTATAGGCGAGAAAAAGAATGTTTTTTTTTATCGACTAAAATTAGGACAGCGATCGTGTCTATTTTGTAGCTGTAGCAGCATAAATATTACTATAGAGCTACGCATATTTTTCAATGTGATTCAGACATTAGTAGTAATTGGAACACCGTTAAACATTCCTAAACTCTGCAGTACTCTAAAACTGGGTAAAACTAGTGCCAAGGACCACACAGTGTGTGGCCTTTTCGGTAATGTATGTATTCTTCGGTACAATATAACTTACTTAAAACAATTCTGTTTGCCGAGCACACCAGGCGCGGTCCTAATGATTAATGCAATAATATAATTTGCTCAACGATAATTTTGGAAAATTTTGAGCTTCGATAAAAGGTGTCAAAGTCATGTGTAAATTATTTGTAAAAGGAGGCTTAAAAGAATGATTATTTAATAGACGTTTTATGTGCATTAATGAGGCTAATATTTGCCAGGCGCCCGCAAGTATTTGCTCGACGAATTGTGTTTTTCTCACACACAAGGCAGCGAACGAATTGCGGCTAAGCGAACAGTGGAATATTTATACCGCAGAATGTGAAATTCTTAGAAATGTCGATGCCTCACGATTGTCTACGCGATATCGATGGATTACAGCTCTGTAAATGTTATGCAGAGAGTTTTATATATGAAGCAGCATGATTCAAACCATTTTTTCGTTTTCACTGATCTTCACAGATCACATGTAGACAAGTCTTAGTTATTTTATACGTAAAAGATGCAACATTCAATTCTCGTCAACTTTTGTATTTACAACTAATAAGTATACTATGTATACAGTAAATTGTGTGAACCAGCTAACCAGTTAGAAATTCATACCTAAAATGGCGCCCAACCAAAATTTATTTCCCCTAAAATCAAGAGCAGTCTCAAAGGCTCTCAAAGCATCACCGCGAAGGTGCAGGCGACTCGTTCCCTCGAAATAACTTCTGCAACATCACATAAGCCATAGCTACAGCTTACAGGTGCTTCTGCATAAGCTCATATATAGTAGAGATTTATCATCTCTTCGTTTGCAGCGCTTGAACGACACACAAACACACACGCATACGCACACACACACGCACATACACACATATATGTTTAAACACAGAGATATGTGCGCGGGCGCGCCTTCAAAAGCCTTACCTCGACTTTAGCTCGAGTGTGGGGTTTCATTGGCAGGAATCACACGGTAAATATTTGCCCCGATGTCTCGTGACTGCTCGCGATTAATCGGCTGTTAATTAAGCGCCCGCGAGAGAAGAGCCACGACTACACAGTCGGTGTTTTAGTCGCGGATCTTTCCGCACTGCAATTCTGCCTGCATTAAATACACATACACATACACTTCGCAAGATAAGTGTACAAGACGGATTTAAGCAGCGAAAGGTGAAACGAATGATCCACCTGTTATTTTTTTTCACGCTCTTTATGTGTGTGTATAGGTGTGAGTTTTCGCGCGCGGATTCCTACGGTTAATGAGCCGGCGAGATTATCAGCTGTGTTTAGCGCGAGATATTAGCATTGGTAATCTGGAATATATATATCGATGTGTGTGCAGGCTGGGACAACAGCACGATGAGCGGAAGTTTTTTTCACTCTTTCAGCAGGTCTATATCGAGTTGCTTACGAAAGCCGTGAGCTGTGTTGGTTTATCGATGACAACCCTTTTTATGAAAATTTGATTCGTTTGTTTGATCGCCAGCTGACGCATATGCGTATCCGCACCGGATATTCACGGTTTGTTTGGAAAGTCGTCGATTTTAAACTTGCATGATGCAGCTTTCTCGATATCGGTGCGTTTCGGAATTTGGCAGTGAAATGAGTGGTGTTGCATATTATAGCGAACAAACATTTATGGTTCAGAAATAACAAATTGGAAAACTTGAAATTGTATGACACATTGCGGCGAATGAGAAAATCGCGACGTGTGACGAGATAAGCATATATATATATATTTATTGATTTTGCCATTGTTACGAATTTCTTTGGTGATAAAATTCCTTGAACGATGAAAGTGCAGAGTAAGAATTTCACGTGATGCTTTGTAATGATTTTTTTCATTAATAATCGATTTACTAGAGTTTTCCACCAGAAAACTCTGTACCACGTTCCTCGACCAACACTGCATATGGCATGCCGTTTTAACGAAATTTGACATAGTAACGTATTTTTCTATCGGAATTTCAAATAAGCATGTTTTTTTTCAAAGTTTTCTCTGCAATATTATGTTATATGTAATTCTTTCAATCTCATGCACTTCCCGGAATATTTAAAACGAATTTTCTATAGGTTGCTTACATCAGTTTTCTGGAATTATTCATCATGTGCTCTATAACTCTGCACAATGGTTAAATATTTATAAAAGAAGGGCATTTTTCAATATCCAGCACGTAATTGGAAAATTTCAAATTTTTCCATGTTAAACCTAAATTTCAATTTCTGTTATCAGTCTAAAAAAGAAATCATTACATTAGTTTCAATTCAGTCTTTCGAGGTAAAAAACTCAACTCAAGGCAAGGCATCTTTAAACTCTCAACGCGTATACAGCCTTCGATGTGCCCCACACTTTTCTCAGTCAACACAACACCCTCTCTCTAGAATAAACATCATTCGTGGAATGGCGAAAATCCGCGAACTGCCAACATGTACGGACACATCCGCGAGTTTACGGGCGAGAGGCCAAAAGCTGCTATACCTATATCACATATACACACTCGCTCCTCTAGCTTTAATAAACGCAAAGTTGCGGCGGTGCATCGTGAGTAAGGAGGCTTGCGTGGACAAACGCAGATTTTCACATGCGTGGCACACACCTTTGAGACTGCTACAGAATCCGGAGCCTTTATGCATGTCACTGTGTGTATCTGACGCACAGTAGTACGTACGCCTGGGATACCGCGTAAAAGGTGCACACGCCTGTGATCAACGCGTGATCTGTACCTCGTGGAATCTATCCCGTGCGCAATGAGGAATGTGTCGCCAGCTCGCGCGAACTCCATCTACGTATACTTTGGATTTGCTTTATACGCGTATACGAGCCATTTTGCGTTTGCTCGCCGCAAAGAGAATAATTTACGCTTTGTGTTTACACATGGCTGTGTGACATTGAAAACTGTTATGATGTTATTGCGATTGATTAAAATTGATATAACGATCTATATATTGTGTGAATAGTAAGTCTGTATATTCGATTTCACGTTGTTAGCGAGTGATACAGAAAAAAAAAATAAGGTACTTTCATTTATATATACCCATCAGATGAGTTTGAGCGACTGGTTGTTTATAACAAATGCTCATACTGACAGTCTGTTTACTATTCCAAATACCCGAAAGTTATGTGATTTTGGATTCTGGCCAATTTTAAATTGTTTGTGATGCCTTGTATTTATATCGTCCGCCAGTTTTGTCCGAAGAATGCGAGAGAGCTTATTTTCGGAACGCACATATGAAGAAAATGAAAATCTCAACTCTGTGTTTTACTCGTGTCTGCCTTCCGATATAATTGATGTGATGCTTGGAAATTATTTTCAATTATTCAAAGGCTCCTAATAAGTGTGTTAAAATAAAATGATTATTAATTATGCTCGTATTTCAAGTGTGAATCAACTCGTGCACCTCGACATTTAGATCAGACCACGTAGATGACACACAGATAAGACTAAAAAATTAGTCAGTCCATTCTTATTACGCTTTGTTACATACGCAAGCACTTAAGCGATAAGTGGCTTATACATTTTAAAATATAATAATTGATCAATTTTAAATTTTCATGAATTAACTGTGCAGCTGCCCATGATTCCTATATACAAACGCTATATAAACGCGATTATTTCATTAAATAATTTAGGAACAAGTCGGGTAAGGTACGAACAGGTATGTAAAAAAATAATTAACCTGAAAAAAAAACACACAGCAGCAGCAGCAGATGAATTATCGCGAGTACTGCAGCGAAAGAATAAATTGTCGCATGCTTACATAATCGATCGTAATATTTGAGGTACGACGAGCGAGACATGTGACAAAAAGAGCGGCTTGGCTTATTAAACCGTGATTCACTTAGTCTGCCGAGTGTGTGGCGGCGACTGTTCCGATAATAATTGACGTTGAAATTTTGAATGTCACGTGAGCGGCTGTGCAGCGCCGCTTTTACGTAATATAGAAACAGGTAGTTCCGCCGCGCTTTACGCCTTTAAACACATCAAATGAAAATACCAGTTTTTCGTATGTTTTATGCTGATAAAAGGTCGTTGAATCAAGTATATATACCAATGACTTGATGCTTCCGACACTTTGAACGACCAGATCGTCGGAGATTCATGTTTTGAGGAAAGGAAGCAGTTGAGAGAGATCGGAGAATATATTAATTTTTGATTTATCGCTTATCGTTTATTTATTTTTAGAGAAACGATGAGATAAAGGAAACGAGACAGAGTGCGTGGGTCAGTGAATGAAAGCTTTATCTTAGATCGAGTTTTATTTACGTCAGCACATCGTTTCTTACCTGATCTCTTGAATATAAGTATCTAACTAATTAATCTTTTCTAACATTTTTGTTTGCTTTATATAGTTAATTTATTGAAATCTACCAATACAGGAACGTCGAAAAATGTTTATGAGGAAAAGAATATATTAAAAATATCATCTTTTTTTTACTGTCATGTTTAAGATACTGCAGACAACTATTTATTAATTTCTTTAGTTCTGTTCACACATAAAGAGTTAAAATATTCTTAAGTCTACAAACGCTAGTTATATATAAATTGAGGAAGATTTTTTTTAAACTGCCCACGCCAACTACGCACGTGTCAATATTGAAAATGGAGACAAGAGTCCCTATAGTTGGCTCGACTCTTGTGCCCACCTACTGGAAAGAAAGAGACAAGAACCCCAAAGTAAAGAATGCAAGGTTAAGACGCCACTTATACAGATAAACTTTATTCCAAATGAATACTTTAATAGTTTTCCAAGTCTGTAAGTTTTCGGAGATTCTGTGCGTGTAATAATTGTGAAACACGTCTGCGGACATTATTATGTAAAAATTAAAGTTACCTTGTGCGCAACAAAGTGTTCAATTGTTCAAACTTGCTAATTATTCAAATAGACAGATTAAATATTTGTTATTTAAACGTTATAGTGATGAAATAGATTTATTCAAAATCTATTCATCGACTTTTTCGCTTTGAAAATAATGCTAGCGATATTAGCTTCTCTATTAGCAGTGCCAGTAATTACTTTTCAACATAAATTAGAATAAAGCACGAGCATTTCTTACGTCGGAGAGGAAAAATAGTGCTTACTATTTTTAGCTGTACAAAGCAGACGATCGTACAACATATCAATATTTTATAAACTTCATTACTTCTCTTTATATAAACGTTATATTTTTCATTTGCTTAACGACGGACACTCGGAAATAATTAACAACTGACCAAAAGAGTCATTGATGAAAAATAGTGAAAATAACCGGCTGAACACCACTAACGCCGTCATGAGCGATATTTATTTTACCTCCCTCATCAATCACCGGACCTCATAGTCCAATTTACGCGCGGTCAACCAACGGCTACACCATCCCCTCGAAAACAGCTTCCAGACAAAAGAGCCTGAAAAGCAACCAAAGTCCAAAAGTCAAAAGTATAAAAAAACCGTCATATATATTCCCTCTGAATATGTATTCAACGAAAGAGCGTGTAAAAAAGCGCACGAAGACGAGTCCATTTGTTCGCACACATTTGTTCCGCGGAGCTGGCATAATATAATGTGTACTCAGTGTGTTTTGTTCGCCGCAGCCGCGGAGATAAAAGAAACTGTGCGCGCGAGTATATATACATTACAACAGACAGACGTCTGCGCGCGAGCTCGTGTCACGTGCTCCTCCGCCCGATCACGCGTCAGTCACGTTTGGCATATCGTTTCCCCCAACGACGACGACGGCTTGGTGTATAAAGCGCAAACTCGCAGTCGCATCGAGCACAGCTGTACAAGGAAAGAAAGAGAGAGAGAGAGAGATAGAGAGATTGTGTTCCCGCGGTATAAAGAGGCTCGGCGCTTGACTTGTGCTCTGCTTTTTGTCGCTCGTGTCCCACACTCGAGCCGATGCGGTTAATCTTGTAACGATACATTAGGCCTGCTAAGAGGCCTTTGGTGCCGATTCTGAAGAGACGATTTTTTTGTCAACTTGGGCGCGGTATTCGTTTTTTGTTGACTATATGAAGTTTAGAGAGGATCATTTATCGAAAGTACATCATTTGGCGTACGGCATATTTTTTCTCAACTTTGTCGATTCGAACAGCTGTTCATTTATTAATGAAGCACAAGTTTTTCTTTTATGCGTATAGCTGTAGGAATTCAGAATGTTTAAAAAATAAAAGTTATTTTTCAATTCATCAACATAGTAGGGTTATACCACTATTATTTTTGTGTGATATACTTAAAATTATTGGTCTTAACCAGAATGTTATTTATCGTCATAGGAAAATAAAGAATATACCTATGCGTGAGAACACCAATAGTTTGATTAAAATGGAACATTCTATTTTGACGAAGCTTTCTCAAAATTTGAAAATTTTTGTATAATATATAATACCAATTTAAAATCAAAGTCTAGTACTGTACACATTAGTATATTTATTAATTATTTATTATTGAGTATCTGAAATTTATCAATGAAATCCATCTATAATTATATCTAATCCGTAATCGATCGCAATGAATTTTTATACGCGCACTGGATTTAAAATAACAAGTGCCAAAGTTAACCTACACCTATAACTGTTGCGCGGAGCCTGAATTTTATCTATCACGTTTTTTTTTTTATCAGAGCATATACTTACCACCACTCAACGGAATATTGATCGTTAATGAAAAATCCAAATAAGTGCAGTATTATAGATAAACAAAGTCGTTATTTAACTACCCAACAGCAGACTTTTTGCCACATTATGCAGAGTTTTGAATTATCATTATTTAGTTTTCACCGTATAAACAAAGAATATAATTAAACAACAATCTTGTTAAATAATAGCATGCGAAGTTACATCAGCGTAAAAAAACACTTGTAAATCATTTTCCAGAATGTTCTCACCGTTTTAACAAGCAAACTGATTTCTATTTAAAATTCGCTCAATTGAGTGTCCGTAATTAAATTACCGCTAACGCTTTATCAGTATAGTCCATCGTCTATTGGCAGTGAGTTATTTACGTCATATCTATCTATTATCTAAAATCAAAAGTTATTGTTATTTATAATTCGCGGAAGAAAAAGTGTTGGCGATAACAATCGATAACGCACAATCACTGAACCTTTACAGGAAAGAGTTAAAAAAAAAAAATGCTGATTTAACGAATCAGTTTTTTTTTCGTTTTTTCTTTTTCAGATAAATTGGACGTGCTGTCCGTAATAAATGATTGCAGAGTGCCTTTTTTACGAATAGCTTTCAATTAAAAGTGTTTATCACATGACTCACTCCGTAGGCAGATTGATTTTTTTTGGTATTGATATGTTGCACATTTTATATTTACATAAGAAATAGCACAGATTAAATATATCGAGTCATGCGTTCATTTTTTTTTTTGCAGTCACACACGTGTTAGGACAAATGTACTTTTCTGCACAGTTTAGAAAAAAGTTATAAGCATGTTCTAATGGTAAATAGCTTCGAGGCTGGTGAGTAGTACGCAACGATGCACGTGAGCTTGTTTTCCTAATTTCTCCGGTACACATGCCCTTTTTATCAATCGCGCGCGAGCGTTGTGCACATATACACTGAACGTTCGCTCGAAAGTCCTTGAGAACAGGCGTGCTCAGACACTTTATTTTCGAAACTGTATACATATGCTTCCGCACAGGCGATCGATCATGCAAAATTATCGGGCATCGTTGCAAAAAGGAAGAAAGAGGAAAAAGAAAAAAAGTGGACGCGCCCGCAACAAAACTCAAACTCGTTATTTCACGATTTTTCAAGCCCCGCACACGCACCGCCGCGCTTCCTTTTACAACTCGCTACACACACCTTTTTATGTATATATACATCCTCTGCAGTTCCACCGCACGCAAAACTATTTATATCCCGGATGCGGAGCGGATTTAAAATGTCGAAAGTGAAAATCGAAGGTGCAGGAATAAATTAGAATGCCAATATATATATATTGGCTGCACATTAATCTGCTGTCAGGCGGTGCATGGATAAAATGAGCGCGCGTAGTACCGAATACGCGTTGCAGGTCCATTTTGTCTCTTGCTCGCGCGCGCACCCGGGAATGCAAAAATTGATATATATACCGTCTGTTTACCTCTTGACGCGCATTTTTTTTTTGTTCATTTCTCGGCATATTGCGAGAAATGCGACGATTAATCTTTCATAAGGCACTCGCGAGTAAGCGGACTTCCTTAATGGCATGTAAATAGTTTCGAAACTGCATGGCGCTGACCTGTCGTGGAGTATATGCGTCCGATGCTGAGGTAACTGTATATGTATATATGTCGGTCCTAAAGGTCCTTGTCGCGATTAGTGCCACGGAGCGAGTGGAAGTTGCACAAGGTGGTTAGTTTGGGACTTGTGCCCTTCGGAAATGGATGCTTCGCGGTGTTGCATCTTTGATAACATTACGTTCTCTACTCGTTCTGTATGGTGTACGAGCTGTTTATTATTCAACACCTATATAGGTTTTTTTTCATCAAATGCTGGTTTTCTGGAACTATTTTGCTATAATAGATTATAAAAATGTTTGAAGTAATGAAGAAATTACAGATATACTAGCAGGCATAATAAGCATACTTTTTATGCAATTTGTCATTGAGATTTTATTGAAATATTTAGCGAGATGCAAATTTAATTAGTAACGAGTTTTTAATTTCGCCGTTGTAAATAAATAATATGTCGACAAAGAGAAATTGACACAAAATCAATTTAATTAATTGTAAATAAAAGCTAAGTTTCGCGAATAAAATGTGCGGAATACCAATTTGAACAAATACCGTAGAGCGTTGAAAGCTGAATATTTATTACGTTATTTATTACGAATAAAGATATTTACATTGTTTTGCGATGACATTTTCAATTAAATCCTTTAAAGTACCGACTTCATTTTCAGAAAAAAATTTTTCGAATGCTCTAAAAGAGCTGTACTGACGTGAAACAGTCACCAGGAGTTGGAGAAGTTGGCACGTGCAATTTTTTTTCAAGAGTATAAAATGCTTTATTTAAAACTGGACTGTCATTATTTTAATTCCCGCAGAGAGCGTAAAATCAGGAATTTCATAATAATTTTTGGTCCTTCGTACGAGTGAACTGTCATGAAAGGTACCGGTATAAAAATCTTGTAAATTCATTGTGTTGCTATACTTGAACAAACAGAAGTATAAAGTAGAGAGCTCGAATTGTTTAATATTGAATGACAAATAAATATTCATCTCATTAGATTACACTAAAATAGAAAACTTATAAACAACATTCATATACTTTTCAAACTGTAATTTAAAAAGAAGCCAATAACTAATTTTAAGTAAGTGTTGGGTGCTTTAGTTCATTCCGCGGGCAACGACTTTTGTTACAACATAGCTATAGCGTGCATCAGTAATTGCTAGAAGTTGCAAGTCTAGAACGTGTGATTTAAAAGAGCAATATGTAACTATCTACACATTCCACCTGTATATGTGTACATCGAAAATACTGAAAACCCATCAGAAATGCATATATGCTTCAAAGTGATATTGTTTCTTTAACAATCGTATATCTTTGCTATTCCGACTCCACCCAACGTTATACCAACTTTTAAAATAAAGACCACTAGATTTTCTATCTTCCATCGCAACCTATATAATATGTATATACGAACAAAACAAATCGCGCAAATTTAGGTTATCCGCGCAAAGAGATATATTCTCCAGCATTCCAGCATCTTCTCCCCCCCCCCCCCCCCC
>UELV01002575.1:11250-35837 GCA_900490015.1 Megastigmus stigmatizans
CCCCCATTTTTTTCCCCGTCACGATGGAAAAACCATCGCAGCGGCGACCTCGGCGGCAGCATATAAAATTATCAGTCGCACCGATTACGCTTTTACCGCTAACAATGAAAGTTCCGAGCTCTCTTGCCGCGCGCGCGCGACCTATAATACGAACTGATACGCGGAGGCACGGAAAGAAAGGCAAGCAAACGCGGCTTGCATCAGCTCGCGGCAGGTTAAACACAGCCATAGTCGATCCAGCCGCTCTGCAATAGAAATCAAAATTGTACGCCCGCGGATGACGCAAGCATCCGAATTTTATTCTTTCGCCCGTTTGTTAATGATATACGGAACGAAAACAATCCGATGTCACTGGCCTGGGTCGCGGGGCACACACACACATACACATCGCACTCATACGAAGGTTATTTACGTAGAAGACACATGTACACATTGATTGACTGGTGTGTGCAGCGACTCACCGTTGCGCAGGCGTTCGGTGCAACCCTTAATCTGCGCAGGCTCCGAACTTGTATATATGCTGCACGAAGAGGAGCAATACAGGACACGGTAGAACGCGACTCGATCTTCGCTCGCTCACACGGGAATTATTTCAACTCTGCACACCAGGCTTCTTTCTACCTTCGACTGCTCTGCACTGCACGCGCACGAGTTGCACACACACACTTTGTGGGATGGATACCGAGTGTATATAGATGTGTATACGCGGAGAGAGAAGAGAAGAGAAGGAGGAGGATGTTACTCTCGCGCGAGCGTATGTCCGCACGTACCCGTGAGAGGACCTGTTCTGATGGTCGCTGCTGGAGCTGGAGCGCGGAGCTGCCCGTGTGCCAGCCGGTGCGAGTTATACCACCCGAGCCAAAGAGAAAGAGAAAGAGAGAGAGAGAGAGTTCCCGAAGTTTCTATATAGAAGGCGCGCGAACGGCCGAGAGAAGGTCAAGGGTCTCTCTTCCTCTCTCTTGCTTGGTCACCGAGTACCTATCACGTAACTCGACCGAGGGATTTTTTTCTGGCGATGGACTTTTTTTTTCAAAGGTTTACCCTTTTTTTGTATATTGGGATTTTTTGGGGAAACAAAGGAAGTGGAAAGGGGGTTCGGTTGGTTCATTGATTAAGAAATTTGAGATCGGAGTAATGAGAGTTGGGAGAGTTGGGTGGATGAAGATTATCGATTGTTATGCAATATTAAAGCTGGAGAACGAGAGTTAGAGTATTGAATTTACATCTAATTTCGAGTTGAGTTTGGAGGTTCTACTGTCTTAATTTGAATATAGCGAGAACTAGGTCAGTGTTCGAAAATTAGTGTATATGCACTGGATTATCGAGTGAAGTTCTATAACGTTCACTGGTAAAAGCGGTGAGTGACGGAATTCACACTGATTTGGCAGTGAAAATTCACTATTTCAAATTAGGAGAGATATTGTTTTGGTAGAAATTAAATGGAGATGTCACGTCAAAGTTTAGATAAAAAATTCTAATGCATGGATGATACTCTAAAGCTTACAATTACTGTGACGCACAAAGGTCAATGACCTACATTCAGAACCATGTATATTATTGGTAAATTGCAATCTCCATAAATTTCGAACATGATCTTATGATAAATTAATTCAAAGCATATTTTCAGCAAAATTGTAATTAAGAAAACTTGTTCGACGGAATTTTAATTTGCATTAAAACACAGTCCACATTTAATGATAACGATGTCAACTCGACCGTTCGTTATATACAGAAAGCTATTTTTTCACTTCACATTTACAGCAGACAAGTATATAACAAACTTTGATAGAGATTTGATTACAATCGCCAGATAGATAGATTAACTTTCTTATACTAGGGTACTGCAAACGCCTATCAATTAAGGCTAAACAATCGACCGTAGCAAGTTATTACTCCGGCATTTGGAAAAAAGACGCAAAATAAGCGGAGAAAGTCCATGATTCGCTAAAACTAAATTTAGCAAGTAGACCAGTAGTTAACGGATGTATGTGTAACAGGACCGTTATCGCAGTCAATTACGAACTCAAGACCGAAGCTGTTTGTATATTGACACATGTATTACACTCGAACGTGGCATACAAACAAAGAATTGGCCGAGCAGGTTTGAGTATTATTTTAACTTGTTCGAGTGTACGTCGCTCTCTCTCGCCGTCACCAGATTCGCATTACATTACAAATAAAATACGACGGTTTTAACCCATTTTTTAAACCGTGTATCAATTATCGACTATTTAAAATATGAAAGTTCAGTAGCTGCTGGAAATTTCGAATTCTATGGAATTCCGCTAAAATAATACTTTTCCAATTTTTTCGTCATTCGAATAAATATTAGTAATCGAATCAATGCCCAAAGCTAAATATCGCTGTAGAAGTTTCTTAATTCTATATTTTCGATTTTCATTCTGCACGTGTGGGAAACGATTTTCGAAAGAATATTCGTGGAAATGGAGTGTACTGCGTTTATCGTTTTACCGTCGATGCACGAGCGCATAAAAAATAGTGAAAGCACGTAGAATAAATATATATAGGTATATAGAAATATTGGTTATATAAAGAAGTACATCTGAAGAAGTTTCGAACGCTGCACGCGATGCAGTCCTTGAATTTCCGCCGTACTACTGGCAAAAGACCGCGAGTTTTCCTTTATAGAATCATTTTAAAGCGGATTAAAGGAATTTCCAAGTTTTTCAATTTTGAACATTGTTTGACCAACTTGGTTTCCTCGTTTTTTTTTTGTCGAAACTATACGTACGTGTGCACTTGCAGTTCGATCGCGTTTAATCGTGCCTGAATTGTTCCCAGAGGATGATTGAAAATTTTTTATTCCTCCACGGGGGGAAATAAATCACCGTGGCGCTCTTTTATTACATAATGAAGCGTTCGTGTAATATCTCGTAGTAGTTTTTATCCTTTTTATACGACTTATTTTACAATCCTTTAAATGTTTCGCTCGCTCCTCACAAATATATATACATTCGTTGGGAATTTATTCAACACGTATCTTGCATTTTCATGTATTCGTTATACCGATAAAGAAAAACATGTATGTATAATGCGATTATTACGGTACAACCGTGAGGGCTGGAAATATTTAATTCGCTCGTTTCGATCGATAAATTATGAATCAAAATCGCTCCGAATTCAGATTGAAACGAATTCTCTATACACGTTAACTGTAATATACAGTCCAATTTATCTCCCGCTTGCGAATACCGATTATTCCTACTCATTCGCGTAACGTATTTTTCCGAATCGAAATAAAAGGTGAGCCTTGACCATAACTGCACGTACTTTTAATTACTCGGTCCCAAAAATAAAATATTCCCGCGTCTCTCTCTCTCTCTCTCTCTCTCTCTCTCTCTCTCTCTCTCTCTCTCTCTCTCGTCAGCGGCTAACGTAAAAAGGGTTTTGTGCATTCGCTGACGACGACGTTTTTATCTCGCCGAATTGCATATATATATATACATATACGACACGCACGCGCAATTTATACGGTGATTAAGACGGGGCGAGATGCACAATCTCAATTCGTACTCGCTCGCAGCGGGGAATCCACCAAGAGATTGGTTTCCCTCGATCGTAATTAGCTGTGACTGTATTCTGCAATGTATATATATATATATGTATATATTTACATTCCAGATGGTGGAGCTTTGCCTGGAAGCGCGCACACACACACACACACATATATATATACTTGGGCGTAAATCGTCTTTTGGGACTGTTTGAGTGCACGCGAAATTCGGCAATTTTAGATTGCGGAACAAATTATGCCGGGATTTTCGGTGGTCTTTGCTTCTTTGCTTTTCCAATCTCTCGCACCATCTGTGATTTTGCAGCGCGCGCAACACTGATTACGATATTCTTATCGTACGCACGGAAGTTGTTGTTTAAAATGTGACTGAAACATTGTGGAGCAGCACGCATGCGATTTAGTTTGGTCTTAGCGCAGTTTTAGCTACTTTAGCAACGGACTATCTTAAATTATAGTTTATAATATTATTCGTTTAGAATTATTAAAATATCGTATTGAAATAAATAGCTTGAATTTCAAGATTCATAGTTTTAATGCACTGCAGATAGAAAAAGAGTATATTTAATTAAAGGTACAATGTTAAAAAGTAAAAATTAATATCTATTCTATTCTACCTTTGTTAAAATTAAATGTGTAAAGTAATGCATTTTAAACAAGTTTCATTACTGAAATCTGATCATGTCTTTATGCACAAATTTTAAAGCTGCATGTTGTCATAATGATATGCGATACAACAAATTATGCTAATTGTAGTTGTTTCGTGACTTTTTTAACGTTATAAAAGTGCTACATGCTTTACATCTATGACTATATTGATTACTTTGTTCTTTTCTTTTGCTTCTACATTTCGAAGTTATTATAATATATATAATATTTGTAATACTTTATCGACTGAAAAATTCTTCAAAAAAGTAAACATATGCCATATTTATTTTTAAGTCTATTTTAGCAATGCTGAAAATTTAAAAAATAAAGTTCTTGCAGTATTTTTAAGCATACTCCAGGTCGTTTATGAAACTAACAGTTCGTAAAGGCCGAATCTGCGGCTGCTCATTTCTATTTCAGTGTGTAACACTTATTTATAGATTACGTATTCAGCGAGAATTCCCAAGTTCATCGAACCCCTGCGTATTCCTTACGGTGTACACAAGTTAGCAGAGAACTGAACAAGTATAATCGCGTCTATAAACATTGCAGATAATAATAACAAACGGCCGGTGTACGTGTCAAACTAATATTATTCCAGTTTTGCAAATAAATGTTAAATTCATTTATTCATGCAATTAGTGGGCGCAAAATCGTTGTATATCGCATATCTATAACTGGCTGCGCCAACAAAACAAAGTGGAACCGTCATTGTTTACCGTTTTCATTTGCAGCTACAATATTAACTGACGCAATGTTTGCACGAGACTTTCGTTAGATAGACCGCTAGATTCTGTCTCTCTTTTTTTTTATATCAATTCACCGGCGAGGCAAATAAAAACGGCGATAAAAAAAATTACACGCTTTTAGCGCACGCGCGCGAATGTTACGCGCGCCGGCGGAAAATAAACATGAATGAATTGTCAAAAGCTTTGTCAGTTTAAAATGACCTTTTTTCTGCAACGTTCATGCATATAAAAATTGCCATTGTCCACGGAAAAATAAGCATAGCCGTTTGTAAGCAAATAGTTAAAAGTAATTTTAAAAAAAAAACTCGTTTTCGATAATAAGTATCATTGTTATCAATGCGGTTACACACTACAACTAGATAAAAGAACTTTTTGCAACATAAAGTTAATTTGCATTACAAAATACATTTTCCTCATAAGTTATTGCATAAGAAATGGAATTATCAGCAAAACGTTTCAAACAAAAATTTTGTATACAAAAACCTTTGTCAAAAACCCTGTTAAAATACACCTAAACGGTCGAAAGAACCATTCATCTGCGGTAGCGCGTCAGATAAAAAAAAGTACGCAACCGCTAATGTGTCAATATACGAGCTGATCTGATTACACAAGTCGCTCGCGCGGCTGCAGCGAAAACTTCGAAGTGAGACCTCATCGTTCAATCAGCGAATTCGCCCATGTCCCCCTCCCCGCATTGCGCGTTCTCGGACGAACGCGCGCACTTATATAGCGTCGACCGAGCGGAAATTGCTCGGCAATTGCAGTATATAGCAATGCGCATCGGTATCACCGTCCGCGCGCCCAGGCTCTCGTCCAAAATCCCATCATATATATATATACGATTTCGTCCGCAACTTTATCGATCGGCTCAACCCCTTCTGGCGAGCAACGCGTGTTTATCCGGCAGCTCGTTTTTTTTTGCTTTTTTCCAAACGTCCACTCACAGGCCGCGGAATGTACGGGTCTACCGCGAAAACCGCGGCCGCTTGATGAACGATTACCGGGTGTATAAGCACGCGCGGTCAGAGTGAGTGAGAGAGAGAGAGAGAGAGAGGGAGAGAATCCAGGCGCGCTCGACCGAGCGAAAATAGCGGCTACGCGAGCAAACAGGTGTCGGCGAAAATCCGCGGAAGGTGAGCGCAGCCTACATGCGGCGGCGGTGGCGGGTTTTCCGCGAGAGAACCGTAATGCTTCGCGTGTACGTGTCCAGGGTGATCCTGGCGGCATTTCGATCGCACGACACGACACTCGTGCACCCCTGTGTTTGGCGATTATTTGGAAATCTGCGGTTTTGAAGCGAATCGAGGGTTTATGAGGCGGATGAGGCCTGTGGCTTGGGGATACAGGCTGATGGGGCATTTTTCGAATCGAGGACCGACGGATTCTGTGGGCTAGATATGCTGTTATGATTAATTTCCGACGGCTATTATATAAGTGTTCCTTATAAAGTAGCTTATACGAAAGATTGCACTGAATCGTCGAGATAAAAATTTTCAATTTGAAGAAAATGATTTATTTGGTTTTGGTGCTGCGGCAGTGTAGATATTCGGCACATTAACGGTACCCGCGTGTGCACTCGAGCAAATTGAACCGATACTGGCACAGAAGCCACATCATGTTGCGCGAGTTTAACACGTCAAATCAATGTCATTGTTATATTGTCTTTCATATGTGTTACGCCTTTGAGTACTATGGAATCACACAATATGCTGACATTAAAATCGAGTGCCGATTACGCGGTCGTGTTCGTAATCTGAAAATTAGCTTGTCGCGCGCGAGCTTTGTAAAATTTTTATATACGCTTTGTAATCAGGCACTACAATCCCAAACAACCATTTAAATCTATATATTTTATAATCTGATCGATGTCTATACGACTAATATATAGGGAACCATCTCGTACCTCCGAAACTTGCAAAAACCCACCCCACAGACACTCGCGATTTCGCGCCAACGCTAGCGCGAAATTTATGGTATACATCAGGGCAAAATTTCCAAACCACCACCCCCTCTCTCCGCCTCACCCCACATGAATAATTCATGCATCAGCCAGCAGCTGATCGGCCCCACCAATATATAAAAGGCAAACATCGCGGCCGCGGCGCATATTAGCGTATACAGCCAATAAGGACACCCCCGCACCTAATTGGCAAAAATTACAAGCTCCATCTAATACGGCAGAAAATTCAATTATGCCGGAGAAGGGGGGGGGGCGGAGGAGGGAGGTGTAGGCAAAGTAGCGGGGGGAAGTCGAGGCACGCGGGCGCCACGCAGTAGAAATTGAAATGACGCTAATCGTATTTGCAAAATTAGCATTGGGCGCGACTATATACGGCGAAACTTTCGACGCTAAGCTCGCCCTCACCTTCCCTCGCAGCGCGCACCAACCAGACGGGAGGGCAAAAGGGGCAGGCTAATTAATTGTCGAATCCCCTACCCTCCCCCCCGCTCCCTCCGCCGTTTCTTAATTAATCAAACTGGTTAATCCCGTACAATTAATTAATTACGCCGAGTACTTCCCGGTATACGCATATATACGTGTAGGTTCAAAAGATATATACGCGCACACACATAACGTATAGAGCTATATAGCAGATAAAGCTTGGAGTTTATTGTAAAAGGGGTGGTGGAGAAGGTGAGAGGGTCGCTCTCTGCAATAAAACGTGTATATAGGCGCGTATAACAAAGCTCGAAACGCGCTATTCGATGTCAGGTGGCTGTTACATGGATCCGATGTGTGTGCGTGTGTGTGTGTGCGTGGAAATACACTCGACGCAAAGATTCGACGAAAATATCCGGTGTTTTGTGGAGGGTGTAAATCGTTGGGTGGACGAGGATAACGTGCGATGCTGCGAAGAGTATTGCTGGATTGACCAAAACAACGATGTTGATGACTTTGAGAATGCAGTTTTTTAAGGATTCCGAATGTCTCGATAGACCAGCAATATTTGATGCAGTTAAAAATTGAATCGATCGACACAAATCAAATATCGATTATATGGCATCGGTTCAATCCCGTATACGAGAATTTTCTTCATTCATCGCGCGCGCACCAAAGGAATTAATCATTTTAATGACCTGCGATAAAAAATACGCGCTAGCGAGGAACAAAAAAAAACTTTGTGCATAACATGCGCGTCTTTAACATATATTTCTCACCGGGAATAATGATTATAGAAACAAATTATTGTCGCAGGCGTTGAGTCACTATGACCGATCGTTCATTCGCATGGTAATAATGAACATAAAAGTAAATAAGGGTTGACCATATGTATTTCGCGAATTAATTAATTGTCTGCTTCATTTTTGCGTTAACTATCGTTAACCCTATTTTTCCCACTATTTTTCTTTTACTGCATATTCTATTGATAGCAATACGTTATAGTTCAAGGGCGGGTCATAAAGAAATAGAAGAGCAAATCTACATACTGTAATGCAAATAAAATTTGTGCGCAGTTTGCTGTTGACCGCAATTTACTTACTTAACGTGGTAACAAATTAGTCCTCTGTTAACTATTAGTCTCGTTTTTCGAATAATTCATTTTTTATCAATGCATTGTTTGAACATTGTCACACTGCTGATCTCGATGGAAATTGTCGGCCAGGCTAAGCAGTAAAAATGGGGATCAGTCTTTGCAATACGGGCGCACTTGGATAACTAGCTTTCAAAAGTAGTTTAAAGTTGATTGAAATATAATCCTCTTATCCAGCTGTAAAAGTGGCGCAGTGAAAGAGTGAAGAATGGTAGTCGCGGAAATTCGGAGGGGTAATAAAATTAGAAATTTTAAACCTATCAATTTCCGGCAAAAATGTCGCTCAAGAAAAGTTTTTAACGGCGATTCAACCGCCAAAAAAAACTGCATTTCGTAGGCTAAAACAATTCAACCACGTACGCGTACACACACAGTCTGTGTATATGTATAATCAAACAATCATCCCACAAAGCCTCTACAATTCATCCAATCTAACAGCAGATTGATGGACGTCGACATAGTGAAGCCGATCGAACACGCAACACCAGCATTAATTAACGATAGCAATCTAACTTTTTTTCACGTCTGCAGTTACACAAACAACTGTATTATGAACTCTTGTCGGGCATCGTCTCGCATCAAAGACTATCAGCCGCGCGTCATATTTATATCCAAACCATTTTGTATAGCGTTAATAAACGATATGTCGAAGTATATAGGGTCATTAACTATACCACAGTTTCTGACCAAGGGTCATCATCCGAGAGATGCTACTATATGGAGTGTCCAACATACGCGTAAACGTTGGACAGTAACACTGGGGGCCTCATATTATATACTCTCCTCAACTGAGTTACGACTTGGTATACAGACGATTGATTAGATCGCGCACTGTTACACGTGGCCACACGAACAGAGAGAGATGGAGAGATGTCGCGAAAGAGCTGCAGCCGCAGCCACAACAAATCTGCATATCATATATACATCGGTCGGTGTATATACAGTTCTGCGTCTAGATAGTTCGAATCCCAGGGATTCGCAAAGTTCGGGGAATCGAGGGAAGGGGGTATACTGGACGCGAGACGAGGGGCAAGTGGACACCCTCTAATTGACCGCTCAGTATCATGCGCGGATATATATCTGCCGCGAACGTGAATTGTGTTTCCGTGTACGTGTTTTGAGCTGCAGGGAAGAGAGAGAGAGAGAGAGAGAGAGAGAGAGAGAGAGAGAGAGAGAGAGAGAGAGAGAGAGAGAGAGAGAGAACGGATCGATGACTAATGTGTAGTCCAAGTTGATTTTAGAGCGAGCGAGAGAGGCAGCCGTTGCTGCTGCTGCTGCTGCTTTGGTTCTGAAAGTTTTGGATAAATACGAGTTTGGGAAACAAATGCTGTACAACGCCCAAGTTGCTTTTCCGGTTGCACATCGTATATAAACGTTTTATCGTGGTGGAACGTGTATGTAAAATGTTGGGAAATATATATCTATAAATAGAAGGTAGCTTCATTATCGATTCGATTGGAGGCTATATGGACATTATAATTTTAATAAATTTATAGCCGCAGCCATAACAATTTGCATTGCTTGCACGCACTCGTAAGAAGAGAGGCGCGTACAAGAGTTCGCATGCATATATATGACCGGTTATATTGGTCATTTCGATAAATAAACCATTACGCAGGACTCGTGGTGCGAGTCGCGAGACTTCCCGTTCTTTCCCTCTCTCTCTCTCTCTCGCTCTCTCTCTGCCTCTCCTGTGTGTGAGCGCAAGCCTCTCTCTTGTTTTCGACGCGGCTCGCGACAGCATCTTTTTGGAATTAGCTGTTGCGAGCGGATACGAATAAGGTGCAACGCGTCGATTTTAAAAAATTTTTTCTTTTAAAAACTAGCTTGCATTGCCATTACTCTGTATCACTCGGTGCAATGTACTCTATGTATTAGATCAAATCGAGCCTATTTTAAAAGGCCTATTTCATCGAAGTTTTAATTTGCAGGAATCCAATATGTACAAGAGAAATGAATATTAATAAATTGCAAACGTTGAATGTTTAATCTTATTCAAATGATCGTGTCAGAATTTACGCAGCAAAGTCATGACCAAACCCATTAGCACCCCAATAAAAGTTGTCCAGCGTGTATATAAAATATCAATTATCTTCCCAGTATAGGATTTTTTTTTTCATTCGCTCGCACGTGGTCACATGGCCGCTTGTTTACTCTGGCTCATAGCACGTGGTGTGTGTGACTTCTCTCTCTCTCTCTCGTTGCGTGCTAAAAATAACGCGGCAATAGTCTTCAAGGTCTATACGATTGTTTTTGCGCAGACTTAATTGATCATGAGAACGACGGCAATTAGCCGGATCTGAGGGTTCGCGCTCTTTTTTCTCTCTTACACATTTTTTTCTTCGATATATTTAACCGCGCGAATACAGGAACGTGAGGAACTACACGTATTAGAAACGATGAATTAATTAAAGCGCAAGAAAGTATCAGAATATTTCGCATAGAGCGTCTATAAATAGAGGGTGTGGATATAGAGAGAGACGGAGATGAAAAAGGTCGAGGAAGATTGTTTATATTGTAAATGGCGTCGCAAAGCGTGTGACCGCATACATTTGCTATATATACATACGATCTTTCAATTAATCATACACCAATTAAAATGCATTAGTTATTACACTTATACGCAGATAATGAGAAAGCTCAGGGCAAAACGTGAGCTCGCGTCGCGCGCGTCGCCGTTATATATATGTTCCCAATGTAAATCAATGATGAATGGCGCACGGTTTATGTAAACAAACGTGTTTCATCACTAATGAAATAATTATTGCCGCGTGTGTGCGTTAGAATATAGTGACGGTAAATCGAACAATTTGATTACCCAAAATATATATTATATGAGTGCTGTATTATCCTAAATTTCATAGATTGCATTTACGTATACTTTCTGGAAGTTAGAAATTATCTTATTTGTAAGAGTCAATAATCGGTATTTTGTAATAAAGGAAATTCTTTTGACCCTTAATGATCGAGTAAACAAGTGCAGTATTATTTCATTAATTTTTTTTCGCTCAAACATAACGTTTCGTGGTAACGTCGTTCGTGCCTCATGAAAACATCAGAATCGCCTCTTCCACGCAAATAAATAATATCTAATAAAAGAACCATAAACAATTAAAGAAACTAGTGTTTTTAAACGCTCGTATAGCATCCGACGAACTGTAGAGTGCATTTGTGCTTAAACGGGCACAAAATATGTTAGTCGGTAAAGGTCACATGACGCACTCGCGGAGGGTATCGATTGTTATAGTAGTTGCAATATACAGGAATTCGCGTCAGCCGGGGAAGACACCAAAGTGGAGTTTTTAAGTTTAAGGTGAGAGAGCTAGTTTAAATCGAACATGCACAAGACGGAATATGTTCGTTTGGTAAATAAAACATTCTCAGATTCTCGAAACAAACGAAAATGCACGACTTTTAGAAACTGCACATTAGTATAATTATAGTGTAAGAGATTAGATTTTAATTGTCAGTTACTTAGAGAAATTGTTTTTGTTTAATTTTTCTAATAGAAATTCCATTTCATGCGGAATTGCAGGTTGTATGGAATATAAAAATAAGCCGCGCACGCGAAGCGAAAATTTAGTGAGCACTTAATGTCCTAATGCCAATTTTCTTTAAAATTACTATAACAGTAC
Source organism: Megastigmus stigmatizans (assembly GCA_900490015.1). NCBI lineage: Eukaryota > Metazoa > Arthropoda > Insecta > Hymenoptera > Megastigmidae > Megastigmus > Megastigmus stigmatizans. Next base: position 23,348 of record UELV01002575.1, read on the forward strand.
GTTTTTCATATGCGCGAACACATTTTTTGCGTTGCACTCACTACCTGCCGTACTAATGAGTATCACAACTTTTTTCCAGGGCTTTTAGAAAGATGATTGTAAATATATTTAAGAATGAATGACAAATTATTAGAAAAGATTTTCATATTGCGTATGATTCATTATAGGTTATAAATAACGGCTTAAAATATTTAATATCGTATTTATTTACTTACACTAACCTAATTCTTTACGAAATTCTATAGAAAATATATGCATTTTTTAGAGAGTCAAATAAATAACAAAATTTACATATCTTTCATCATCTTTCATTTGTAAATTGTCAAAAATGTATAAAACATTTTTATAACAAGTGTCGTAATGATGATGCAAAGTAAGTAAATGACAAATAAAGACAAAAATTAAATTCGTCCGAAGCATAATAAATAAAACTATTTAATTTTGTTTCGACAGAAAAGTGGACCAAAAAATTTCTCCTTCATACGCGTACAAAAAGTCTCCCCTCGCTAATCTCACGCGAACGTATCGAAACGTATCTATTCAACCGCTCGCTATACCAATACCCAAGAAAACCCACGTTTCATCTGTATATATATATATATGGACGCAACCTCCCCACCTCCAATGGCATATATCCCCGCGGTATATAAGATGAGCGCGTGTATACTCACAGGCAGGCAGATTGCCGGCGACAGCGCCGGCATAGCTGTGATTTTCGTTGGCCATGGCGACGTAAGCGTGCGCTGGACACGACGCAGCAGCAGCAGCAGACCGGCCGGTCAGTCCGAGGTAGAAAAAGTGACTGGACGCGAAGATCGTCCGCGTTCCGGCCCTCGAATGCAGCCGCGGCAGCTCTGATAACGCCAGACTCACCCGCGCGAGCTTCGCAATCGATAATGTTTAATACGTGGGTGACTACGACGCGCGCCGCTTCTCAGAGAGAGAGAGAGAGAGAGAGGAAAAGCCAGTCAAGTTCTTCGCCGCAGTTGACATATACACGTGTGTCCATGTCCGTGTGTGTGTGTCGTGTGTAGACCGATTGTCAAGCGATAAACACGGGCACACTCGCTGGACAGCGTCGATTTAATATCGGCTTTGGCGATCTATTTAGCGAGTTGGTCCGCATGCTGCTTACGTCAATGAGGGAGACGGAAAGAGAAAGAGAGAGAGAGAGAGAGAGAGAGAGAGAGAGAGAGAGAGAGAGAGAGAGAGAGAGAGTCGAGTCGACGTATATAATCACGAGAGGTGTGGACGTGTGGATTTGACGCGATTTTCAGTCACATGCACATGTCGCCGTAATCTCGATTGTTTTCGCGGGTTGTTTTATACGTAATTGACGCGCGGTGATGACTGTTGCGCGCCAGCTGCTTTTCTCCCAGAGCTTACGACGCGACGTTGGCGAAAGGAAAGTAGATCGTTGCGTCATTTTATTTCTAAGCTTCTTGTAATTCGGATTTTCCATTGTTACATGTGGAGAATTTTCGACGAACGTAATAACATGAGAATTTGAGGGAAAGGTTTATTAAAAATTACAGTAAGGATGATTGGTTTTTGTTTCGAACTTCACCGTAATTGTTATAACAATGCGTATCCTTTTTTATGAAATTATCTCAAGATTTTAAAGGTTACATAATATTAAAAGTTTCTATATTTTCTGATAAAAATGAATAGTCACTGCTATTATCCGTGACCTTTACTTGCTATTAAAGCCTTACTTTACTATGCATTTGTATCTACAGTCGTGTGCTCGTTAAAATGTGTACGGACAGTCGCACAATGTAAAGAAAAATTATTTAGACCAATTAACATTTATTCGAAAATTTTACTGTACAAAATATATTATACACAAAAGCTCATCATTTTCCACCTCCGTTTCTGATTTTCTTTTACCAAATTTTTTCAAGAATCAATAAGACTCAAAGAACTTTTTTTTAGCATCCCTATCATTGAGTAGCGATGTATATAGATGCAGAAATGCGAAGTACCTTAGATATCATCGAAAAAGGGGCTCGTCCAAAACGTAAAATTATTTAAATACTTTCGTAATCGTAATCGTTAATTGGTGAAGATCCTCGTACAGATCAGATCATTGAAATTTTCTATCCCATGTTTCACACTGTACATTTTTAACTGACAATTAAAACTGCTTTTCAACGTAGGTAGTTGATAGACATTTTCAGAATAAAACTTTAAATGCACCCATTGCAGATAAAAATATTATTTTATCAAAAGTTTCATTTTATAAATTAAATTTAAAAAACATACTACAATATATGTCATCGTTCAATCTTGGCAAATATTCGTTAAACGTCAATCAATAAATTAATGTTCGTTTTAAAGTATTTTATTTTCAACAGAAAGTTTTGATAAAATTCTTTAGCATATTTTCACGGGCTGTACCTGGAATTTTAACAATAAAATTTAAATAAAAAAGAGTTGTATGAATATTCAATATATTCAGTTAACAGATTTCTATTCTATATTATTATTATACATTATTTTTTATTGTTCCAATCAAAATTTAGCAATATATAACACTGATTACAAATTTTTGACTTCTCATTCGTGTTATTCGTTTGATTCTCGAAATATGATGCATTTCAGCACTTGAAATTTAATTATCTTATCAGAGAAGTATCGATAAAATTATTAAGATATGCTGGCTTTTACGCAAGTACTATACTTATAATGCACGGGAATATATAATTTATGATGAAAATAGTATGAAATTATTAAACAAAATTACATTGTATTCGCAGTCTCATCAACAATTAGATAAGAAATATTGGATATTCAGAAGTTGTGACTTAAAAGCAAAATAATCTAAATGGTCAATTTCTAATCTAAAAACTTTATTGAGGAAATTATATTTTTGTTAAATAAATAATCAGTGTTTGTATATTTTATTGCGTTTATATTATTGATAATCCACGGTCTGGTCGATTAAAATCATTGGATTCAAATCAGCTTCTGATATCAGATCTTGACGGTATAGCGGCAATTTTCTCGCAGGAAGCGAGTCTAGGATGCTATTATATTCACTACACCATTTGGTAGTCTCTGAAAATTGCATAAAGGCTAGACAGGCGGCGTAAACATACTCTCTCTAATCGCAGCTGATTAACCGTGAACGTTCAAAGGCTTTATCACGTGCGTTAACACATGCTAGACACAAGATTTTCGCGTTTCGTAAAAGAAAAAAGAAAAGAACTGCATCTGTTCGGGCTTTTACGACGCTCATAAACATTAGTATGTGCGCCGCCTGTCTCTAGACACATATTTGCGGAGAAAAGCCCGCGGAATGGAGAATTTTCGAGATTCGCTTATTGTAAACACATCTTTTTACGCCTATAATGCTGTGCAAGCGAACCGAGAGATTAGTTAGATGTTTGTACTAAAGTGAAACAACTTACGACCCGATTGTATATAGTATAGTGTTGTTCTCTGTCAATCATACGAGCGTACGTTTGCAAGAATGCGTAGTTTGTAAAATTGTTTGTTTTTTTTCTTCTTTTAATTAAACAATTGTGATTTTTGTTATTTGTTGCAGAGGTGAAGGAAATGACACGAAAAGCAGGGATTGATTTTGAAGTAGAGTAAGCAGATATTTAATATGAAATCAGACTTTAAATAATAAAAAAATTATACGGTTATTATTTCAAATATGCATATAATACAGTACAGATCAAATATCGATACCTCTCTATTAAAATCAAAGTTTATTAAATATCGCTGCGATCATTGCGTAACTAAGGTTATAATCAAACGTATACTCTACCGCGCATTACGCATCGATCAAACATCAACAGTTCATAAATCATAATAAAAAGAATATTAAATTTCCAAACGACGAGCGCTTCTATGCCCAACTCATTAGACATGGGCGCCAGTAAAATAAAAGAGAGACGCACGCGGAATAAATGCCGAAACGATCCGCACTCAGCGATGGAATTGGACAACGTCAAAGCAAATATTTTGCCTTCTTTCAGCCCATCGGCGGAAATTCGATATATCCTTGTCTGAAATGCGGCTATAAAGTTGCGCGCGCCTGCGCCCCCCACCCCCTTTCCCCCCGTATACATATATATATATATATATGCGTCTATATCCTTGTGCGTGTTTGCATTTCAATTGATCGTATCGACGGGGCAATATCCGACGACACGCGCGCGTGCATCCCTCGTTCGTGCATTGCGCGCGTCCCGGGATTACTCGGGGCACCGTTAAGGGCAATTAACGTGGTAAAAAAATCCATTTTCTCGTTTTTCGGCGAATCAGCCAATCGCGCACTGGGAAAAAAACGCATTTGGCGCATTTCCGGAGTGAATCTTTTATTTCAATTCGCTATTTTTTGTTTTGCTTCGCCTGTCGTTCAATGCGCCGATGTTGCTGTCTTTATATATATTTTTTTCTGTTTTAGCTGCACATTGGGACAATGAGAGAAGGAAGGATATCGAGTTCGTTCGTTTAACTCGAGCGATTTGTTTTGCACGTACGCGGAGGTAAGGAGAGAGATGATTTTCGTGTTGCCAGAGTGGATGGAATTTTTTTTTGTCTTTTAATTGGAAAGACAGTTTGGTAAAGAGTTGATTGTCGATGTGCGTGCAGGATTTTGCATTAATTGACGGGACGCGCAGGAGAGGCGATGAAGTTTCGCGTGGATTTGTGTTTCAATTATTCGCAACGGCTGTGATGAATTATGAATTGGGTGATTTTAGCATGTGTAGTGCCATTAAATTACATGTGTTTCGAACAGTTACCGATGAATACTGTTTTTGTTTTTAATAATAACATAAAGTTGTTGAATGTGAAAAAAGTTATTGTGACAGTTACTCACCGGTCTGTAGACGTAACGAGCTGAGTTATCTAAAAATAAAAATTGACATCATTAACAAATATATTTTGATAATTTTGAAGTATGACTCATACTGAATGTTAAATGTAAAAACATTAAACGTTTGTCCAACTAGAAATTTCAAATTACATAGTTGAAAATCTGTTTGATGTCAAGAATAAAATGTAGATTTATAACTGAATAGTCAAATTTCAGGTACACATTTTTTAAAACGAACTAGCTTTACTAATATTATTACTAAACTGTACTGAATTTAACACAGAAATTATAAAAATATGCGTCACTAAATTTTCAACCGGTGCAGCTCTACTTTAGTGTATGCATTATTTGGGTACTTAAAATCTTAAAATAGCTGCTTGTTATAATCCAAATAATATATTCTAAGATGGCAAAAAATGGTCATAAAGTTTTATTACAAGAAAATTGTTTATAAACATTCTTAATTATTTAATATAATACAACTTTATGTTACATAATATTTTTCTGCATTATATTTCAAAATGTTACGCAACAAAATAGCTAGAAAATATAAATTCTTTTCGTAACAACTAATACGATATATTATATTAATTAATTTTTCATCAAGTTTAAAATGCATGCATTCCGATAGATTGCTCAAGAAAAATCGCAAAATTCTTTTTCAAATTCTTTAAAAGTTATTCGGCTGTAAATCCCATGCACTACGAACTCGAACGAATAAATTAAAATAAATGAGCTCGTGAAAGAGCCAAGAGCTTTTTCAAAATAAAGCTTCGCAATCTCGCAGCTCTTTGAGTGTAAAGATGCAATTGTTATGCTAGAGGAACTTTGATGCAGGCGCTGGAGGGAATTTAAAAAATAAATGCGCCTCGCCGCGCGTTTGCCTAGAAAACGCGAGATAACAGCAGCGCGGCTGTACGAGAGCGAAAGAGTGAGTGAGAGAGAGAGAGAGAGAGAGAGAGAGAGAGAGAGAGAGAGAGAAGGAGGAGGGGGTGGAGGGAAGAGTATTTCACGAAAAGAGGCATGTAATTAATTACTGAACTGTCAGAACTCCTCACTCGCGGGAATTGCTCGGCGCGCTTCTTGAGCGACGTTCACTGCGCGAAATTCGATTTACTTAAGAACCTCCTAAGCGCGGCCCCCTTGGAAAATCCAGCTCCCGCAAGCGCGGGTTTTGTGTGCGGGGAAATCGAGTAATGCGAAAAAGGACGAGGAAGAGGAAAAGAAAGGTGGGTGCCGCAGTTGCCGCGAGGAAAGGGGGAGGGGAAAAAAAAGGAGAGTCGAGGAGGCTCCAGGTAGTTAATAGACGTGCACTTAATCATTAACAACTTTGAGATTTCTCGATGGGATATGCCACAGCAGCAAGACGCCTGTGTTTATTCAATTGAAAAAAATTTCATGCTGCCGCGAGAGACGAAGGATGGAGGATGGTTGAAGTAATTGTACGTTTTTTTTATAGTTTGCTTTGGCTCCAATTAAGCTTTGTTAAAAATTACGGCGGATATGATGAATATTGTGCATCTGGAAAAATCAAAAATGCCAAGTGGAAAACTGCCATTTTCATTTATGACTAAAGTATTTGTTAAATGATATGCTACAAAAAATAATATGGAATTTCATATAATTTTAATATCATTAATAAAAAGAATAGCTAATTTAAATTATATCTGTTGTGTATTGTTTTCTAACTTATTTTAAAAGTATTTATCGAGGGACAAGTGTATAAGCTCATATCTAACAGGAAATTGAAATGTATTTGTAGATCAACTCGTTAATTTTAGACATCGATTGGAACCTACAAAATGTTTATGTATCCTGTAATAAAACTAAAACCAACGTTTTTTTGAATAAGAAAACCTACAATAGATCGTTTTAAAATAACGCACTGACCACTGCTTGTGATTTATTTGTACTGTTATGATGCAATGTTCATAAAAATATTTTCCCCCGAGGAGAAAAAATTTCCAGTAAAAAGTGCCAATAAAATAAATGAATCTCTTATAAAAGCGTCTAGATTAAAAAATTTATTTAGTGAAATAACAATGTGTCTATTTGCATCATTGCTTAACAAATTAAATCACTCGTGATGACCCAAGCTTGTGAAAGGAACGCCAAAAACGCACACAACTTCTTCCGTGTCTTTCTATAATTAGACTACGATGAAGTTTGAATGATCGCCACTTGGTTCAACTCGTTCTCGCTCGTCGTGAAAACTTTTCTTCCTTCGCCCATTATATTCTAAGATGACGTGACCAAGAGTGACAATGAACTGGCGATTGAATCGATTTACGAGTCATACAAAAGGAGCAATTTTTCAATTACCTTTTCCTTAAAAGATGGATTCAAAAGATCAATGAGTATAGCCAATGATTGCGCAAGATGATGTCATTTCGGTTAGATCTTGCTTCAATAATTTAGGGTCAAAAGTTGTAGATTATTTCTAAATATAATACAATGCTTTCATTTTTTGCAATTTGTTCACAGTACATATAGCGAAAATTTTATTAGATGATTGAAGAAAAAAAATCTTTCTTATCATTGCTCTGATTGCTAAGATAATAAATAATTTCGACCCAATTATTTTATCCGTATTTTCTATATCATGGTTACATATTAAAAATTACAATAACTGGTCTATTAGTAAAAGTAAAAATAAACCGTACGTTTATAGCCTCGCAGAATAAGAACACCAGAACTTTATAAATTGAATTTTTGCATTACCGAATAACTATCAAATAAATTCATTGCTACAGAAAGTTTTCTCTTTTAAAAATGATTTCCAATTCAAACCATACGAATCGACAGATTCCTCATAACTGATGAATCCGTAGATGAAAAAAGAGTGAGTGTCGAGATCCGAGCGATTCTCTCTAAGATTGCTCTCGCCTTATGTGTAAGATTCTCACACACGGTAACTCACTCTCAACTCGGACTTTTGCAATGCAAATTTTGGTCACACCCACGCGCATCGACGAGAAAATTGCAGTTAGTTTACTCGGGAAAAAAGAAGAATTGGGGATAGGTAATATGAAGGAAAAGAAGAAGAAGCAAGGAAGATGTCCTGAGGGATCTTCGGGAGACTTGCATTTATCGCCAAGCCACTCTGCATATTACGCGCTGCCGACGTTGACTTTCTTTATTTGGGCTTGGTTATATATAGATTTGTATGTGGGTAAAGTGTATATATCAGTGAATATCTGGCGAATATTTAACAAAAAGTCATTAGAGCTTGAAGGATACAATAAAAGTCATTCTTAATCTTCCGATATTGCTAAACCTTCGATTTCCGATATTACTCGGCATTTCGTAATTAAAATCCTGTTTTGATAATGTAAAACTTGTTATGCTAAACTTTTAGCGAGAAAAAGAGGAACTCATAAGACAATGCAGGCACATGATCTTTGAATTTATGCGCATAATTAAAAATACTTGTTTTTAATCTTTATGAATGAACCAAAATCATCTTGTTAGGTGATTTAATATTGTCAAGCCAATGTTTTAAATAAATTTACTATTTTTGTAAGTCTTTGATACGAGTGTATGTTAAAAAATTCATGAAAAATTTAACGAATAAAATATTTTTCAATTTTTTTTGTACCTAACTCATTAGAAATTTTTAAAAATAATCCCAGTTTAATAACTAATGTAATTTATTTATCGAGTTTTTTAATATAGATTTAAAATATAATTATATACCGTTTAAAAAATAATCTCACATTATTTCAATTTTTTTATATAAGCTATTTTTTATAAATAGCGGAAATATTATTTTACATTAGGTATTTATTAATATTAGTCATTTAAGACTCTATTGATAAAGAATTGATTATTTTTTAATTCGTTGTTGCATTAACGTGACAAAATGTTAACATAAATAAAGCACGTGGTTTTAAGCGATATTCCAATATTTATCACGTGCAGGTGATCTAATGTTTGGAAAATTGCAGATTCCAAAAAAACGCAACTTGTGCATACTTTGAACAAGTATTAACGGTTTGACTTTAGGCATATTTGAGAAGAAAAGTCGGGAATGGAAAATCACCGCTAATTAATCGTGAACATAGACCGTCGTTAATACTCTGTAAATCCCATAAATCAAAGCTGTTAAAACATAACGCGATAAGTTATGCATCTATATTGTATTTGTTTTATGATATTGTTACGTCCAGATTTAAGGGTTTAATGAATAGAAATTATAAAAAAGTATTTATAAAAAGAAACTTAAGCTAAACATTAATAACTAAAAAGAACAAATAAGTCCAACTATTATATATGAATCTCAATCGGTTACGTCAACCTTTCTTGTCGGCTGTCAAACACAGACTCTAATGTTGCTGTCAAAGAAAAATGATTCTTATTTTTCTGAATAGTTCATTCACTTGTTGAGACTGCATCTTGAAAGACGTAACAATATTATTTTAGTTTAATATTCATTTTTACACTTATGAGATTAACTCATCCATTTTGAAAATACAATATTACCTAATATCCTAAGTGACAGTATTTTTAAGCCATCCATTATTTTTCAATGAAAAGAAAATCCCACTAGAAAATATTTATCATGAATAAGAAATACATTTTTTTATTCTGCAAAGGAAAAGATAATACTAGATTATTTAATAATATTGTCCGCAATGTCAATAAATTGTAATTATTTTCAGATTTTTTTACAAAAAGCTTATCACTGTTTGTTACTCACTCCAGGATAACGATGGCAGATTATTTAAATTAATCTGATAATAAATTAATACTACATTTACGCATTGGAGTTATAAACATACCCCATCATGAATCATTGCATAAACATTTAAAATATCTTATTATTTTTTTTTCCCATGCGTTAAAAATAGCTATGTTGAATTATGATTAGAAATAAATTTTCTGAAATCATTTAATCCTTTCTTGCATTTAGTATTATATACTCCTTTGAAATGGAATTTCACAATAAAAATAAACAAATTTTTCAGAATTTCAAAATATGTTTTTATAATGACTTTATATATTTTTTTGTTATAAAGCTTTTTTTTGTGAAAGAGTTGCGTTCATACGAGCTAATTCTTCACTGATATTTGCATTGTAAAAGTTTTCGTTTATTTAAAAGTATTATATTTATTTTAAAAAAGCATATATAATTAAAATGTAAGTAAAATTTTAGAGAAGTTTAAAGTGAATGAATTCGTAACGATTCTTTTTATTTGAGTAGAATATAAATTAATCTATTAATTTAAAGATATTTTTTACCATAATAATTGCTTACTTTTATAAAAACAAAAAGCAAGTTCTGTACCGTAATGTGGGATTTCACGTGCAAGACTGGGATAATTCCCTTGGATATTTCTGTACGCTTTTTTTACAACTCGCTTATTGCGTTGCGTACCATCTTTGAAGCTCTTTATATTCGCCATGGCTTTCGATAAACTGATGCAAAAATTCGTGCTTCAGTGTGCTTCTCTTTCTCTTTTTGTTTTCTGCTCGACGTTCCTTCCGCCAAAGAATGAGAAACACGAGTTTATTGAAATGAGATATGCCTTCGACGATAAAAAAAAAGTCCCGGGTGATATTATAACGGCATACGCAGCTGATTTTTCTTACTGAGGAATTTAATAATCCACTTTCATATCGTAATCCGTCGCTCCTCGAGAATTGCAATAAGTAAGAGTAAACATAATTAGCGATGCAAATGGTTGTCTGTAATTCTCATGATGGCAATAATGAGAATATAAAAAAGAATGAATTCCCAATACTATTATTGCTTTGAAGCGGCACAAAGGTTTTCGTTGAAAACAATAACTGAATGTATATTGAATTTGTATTGGTCTAGGAATGCAGCATTGCTTGTAAGCTTTTATTTATTTTTTTCGTACTTTTATATCAATTCTAAATTGAAATTCCCAGACTTGTTTTATGACATTCAATCATTCTTTTTGTAAAATTTTTTACAGCGCGTTCTATGTAATAGTTAGTGCAAATAGCTGTGAATGAAATAGAATTTTATTATTACTTTTGATCACGTTTTGAACTTAAATCAAGATATTCAGATATCTGCGTTGTTTGAAATCCACCAAAAATATGTTCTGGTGCATGTATGCATTAACATGCTGAGTAACGTATAATCAGAACTTGTTTTGATTATGCGTTGTTAATTTAATAATAATTCATTCTATGCGTGGTAATTACTATAATTAACGATCTATCTTTGAATAAAAAGTAAATTCAGTAAATATCATAAAAGAAGTATCCTTAAAATTCTAGTTTTTATTTAATTTCAACTAAAAAGCTTCGATTGTATTGGTTTGGAATGCAAAAAATCATGATATATCATTTATAATTTTGAAATAATTTTGCACTGTACGTGCCGATTGCATAAATTTCCTTATTCCAATCTTCTAGGGCATCGCGTTTTTATGCACAATGTATGTTTCACAGAGTATAGGCGAAAAAAAAAGCGCGCGCAGCCAGGATGACTAATTCGTGTGTGAGCGTGATAACAGATTACATAAAAGAATGTCAACAAATTAAAAGTCCCGGTATTTTTATTCAGTGCGACTCTCGTCGTATTACAATCGATTTCTTACACGATACACGACGCTTGTTATCTGCATGCAATATTTATTCCATTTTTTTGCCCAAGTAGCATTGTATGTGTGTACGAGTCGAGGTGCACAACTTTTTCTGGCATCATATAAGTATACAATGAAAATCATGCAAGGATTCACTTCACTATTTATATGTTTACTTTTGTATTTATCATAAAATAATACTAATTCTTTCTATTTTGTAAAGGGTTTTCTAGTGTATTGATTTTCGCATAAAAATAATATCATCAAAGAATAATTATATACATATTATACATGGAAAATTTGGTTTGACATTAAAACGGCCATTAATGAAGACAACATTAGATTTGTCTTCATCGATCTTGAATCAAACATTCAGCATACAACATAACGATATAAAAGTTCCAAAAACTAAGGATAAAGGAGATTTTTGTACGGCGATCCGAGGGCCAACCTTTTTTTCAATACTTTCGAATACTCCCCAACGTGTGTCAGTATCCTCACAAGCATATAGCCTTCAATCTCGCATTACGAGCTTCAAGCTTCTTCTTTCTTCGGACTCAAGAAGAAGAAGAAGAAAAAGCGAGAGACGCGCGCACGCACAGCTCGCGACACCGAACTTATGCGTGTATTTATACAGAAAGAAAAATAAGGAAGAAAAGGGAGCCATGGAGGAGAGAACCTTGAGCGCAACTCTCGGCAAAACTTTATTCATTATAATCCGGCAAGCTTGACGGACTCGCCGCGCTACACTCTCTCCTCTTCGTCCCCCCCTCCCCCCCCGTGTCCCCGGCGCTTTTTATTTGCCTATATAGACCCTGTCCCTCCGCGCATTGAATTTCTCTCGCTCGCTCGCTCCTGCGCGACACTTCTCTCGTCTCGTCCTTTACTTCGTCGCTTATGTGTGTGTACATGTAACGTCGTGAAGAAAATTGCACGAACTTCGCGGCTGAGTTGCTCCGCGTCCGTCTTCGAGAGTCACGCGCCTGCCTCATTAAGGTCGATCTCTCGTGACACGTACTCTCTCTCTCTCTCTCTCTCTCTCTCTCTCTCTCTCTCTCTCTCTCTCTCTCTCTCTCTCTCTCTCTCTCTCTCTCTC
>UELV01002576.1:0-13463 GCA_900490015.1 Megastigmus stigmatizans
CTCCCTGACTGCACTATGCTGCCATGCGTGCCTAATGCACGCATGCTTTCACGTGGTTCAACATCTAACGTTGTAGCAGGACATCCAGATGGCGTCGCGCATGCAGCACGCATGTACGCACGTTGTACATACCGTGCCATCACATTGTTATCTGGGCAGTGGTTGTGTCAGTCTCGTTAAGCTTGCGGGCTTGCGCTCAGGAAGTGATCCTAGTTTCTTTTCCTGTGAGCAAGAGGTGTTCTTGTGAACGGCTTGGCTATCAAAGTTGCGCTTTTTTAGCCGATGACTCGTGTTGATTAGTTTATAATCAAATTGTTATCAAGTGATTCTTTATACTTCTAGTCGAGGGTGTGCGTGTTAGTTGCAACCCTGTATAATTCTCTGCCGGAGTCCAGGGAACCGAACGCCGCCATTATGAATTCGCTGATGAATTATGTCAGCGACGGAGACAACAGCAATGATTCAGACGATGCTAATGTACGTAATCTTCACTTTTGATTTTCCTCTAGCTCAGATTGTTGTTGATAAACACGCGAATCATTTTTATATGCTGTTTGATCATGAAGGAACTAAACTGTCCAAGTTTGATTTGTGTCATTTGTAATCGGCCATGTTGTTTTTGAACTAAGCAGTTTTCGTCTTACCTGCAGTTACATCGTTCGTTTTCTTGAAAAGTAGATAAACCTAATTTAAAGAAAATAAAAGGCAAGGCTTCTGATATCATATTTGTACGATCGTTTAGTTTTTCGTTTTTTACCTACTTGAAAAGTTTTATTTTGAATTTGATATTGACATGTACCGAAATTACAAAGTATCAATATCAATTCATTTTTACTGTGTAGCAAGTTTATTGATTTTTTTCAATATTTATAGTGGTGTACACCTAACGGAATAATATTTCAGACAAGTAACATTAAAATTAAAAAAAGGCTATTAGAACTATTCTGTTAGAAAGTATAATTATAACATTACCGTGTTTTATAATAACTCAATTTGAAGATAAATTACCGAATATAAATTAATTTTAGTTTATTTGAATTTTTTTTACTTCTGTTTAAGGTTGCTAATGTAGTTATCAAACCCAAGATTACTGCAAGAAGAGCAAGTGACACAATTTATGATCCAGTACCCATGGATATGAGTGAGGTATAAATAAGAATTATATTTTTATTATATTTCCTGTTATATTATAATTCCCACCTACAGATAGGATTTCAAATAAATCGGGTAGGATTCCTTCTATATTACTCACGAATCTTGTTAAACATTAAAACGGGTATAATTTCATCACCTATTTTTGTTAAACATTTTGCTTTTCCTTGAGTTTATAAAAAATTTTATTTTATTATTTTTGTTATGTTGCCATTTACTCCTAAATTAATTAGGGATTTCCTATTTTAAGTTTGCTCCTCACTCATTTACACATAAAACTTTTAAATATAGTAAGGTTAGGTATTTTTTTAACAAATTAAAATGCTTATAAATAAATGGGATTAGTACCATTTCGTGAGATAATATTAACACGTAGCTCTGTTCGTAATTCATGATACAATATCTACGCACCTCGGCAAGGTCAATGCTGTGCGAGGGTCTTTCAAGATTACCCCCAAGTCCTATACCGAAGACTTAGGTGAGTAGAAGAAGCAGTGAGAAGGTATTTTTTTTTTACAAAAAAAAATCGAAATGATCGACATGGAAACACATTAAACAAGGATTCATTGTTAAAAATATATGTAATGATAGTCCAACTTTAGTTTATTTGGAAAGCAAGCATTCCTGGTATGGTTTCTGAAATTTTAATGTACAAAAACGGATTTTTCAGATTTGCTTTCAATCTTTTCTGCAAACTTATTATTTTACATTCATTTTTTTTTCACACTCTGAATGTTTGTTTTTGTCTTTTTTTCTACTATAAAATCTAAATCATATATTTTTATAATCAAAATGTATGATTTAACACTTCCATTAAAAGACATTTAAAAAATTTACTAACTAGTTAGCAAATATATTTTCCCTTGTTTTAAGTATATATTAAAGTTTGCCAAGCCCTTAGGAGAACTTGGTTTTGGAATTAATTTGAGACAACAAAATCTTTTACATATTAAATATTTCATAATAAAGTAACTATTTATTCTACAGGAAAGCAACAACAACAATTCTTCGGATGACTCAGACAATGGAAGAAGTCTTGTTAGGCCTAATATCTCCAGTTCTCATCGAACGGAACCTATAAGAAACACCTCTTCAATCTCAGACCAGAGGTATACTGGTTTGCTATTTCAGATCCATTATCAAATTTTATTTATTATAAAAAATATTATCTAAATTTTTGTTTTATAATGTTTATACTGACTGTTCATAATATTATTTTATAAATAATTTAATATTATAATTATTTATTCTAATATATTTAAACTTGAAAATTTAAATATTTATTTGTGAAATTTAACAAGATATTTTACAAGATATTTTACATAAGTATATTTAAGGGGATGCTGAGCCTAAATTAAAATAGTATTTTTCGTTACAAGATTGTAAAATGCAAATTCACGGCTCGAGTGTTGATCGTCGCGTACAAGGACCGGCAGAGCCAGTTTGAGTATTGCGCGATCACACGAGGCCGTGAAATCTTACAGCCGTGTGACGACCAATTTTTTTTTAGTATCATAGACGTAAAATCTTAGTTTTCGTATGGTTTTTAGTTTGTAAAATTCAATTTTATATACAGTCCGTAATCAACAAATTCAATTTATTAACGTAAAATGGCTAATTTTAGAATTTCTTTTTATTATTTTACGGACTGGTGAAATCGAATTTTACGGATTGAAAACAGTTCGTGAAATTGAATTTTACGACTCTGATACCAATAATTCATATTTATTTAGGAAGAAAAAATTTGAACGGCAATAATCTCATGAATTACCAAAAAAACTATTATATTAATGTGTAGAACTATAATAGTCATACAGGAACCACAAATGCCTTAGGGACAATCGAGGTGGACATGTCATTTCGTTATTATTACTTTGTTAACTTATTCATTGCAGCGCATGCAACCGTTCAGAATTTTCCTCTGTTTCTTTAAGTAATTCAGACTAAGTGGTACATAAATAATAAGAAATACGATAGTATTGCATAAGTAAGGACATCATTGGGTATTATTATACTTGTTCAGGTATATCAAATCATCCAAGGTTTCAATGAAGGTTCAAGTAAAAGCTTCAATTGTTAGAAATGCAATGTTTAGAGATGCAATTTTCACAATTTTCTAGTCTGTTCAGAAACAAGTATGAAACGTTCATAAGA
Source organism: Megastigmus stigmatizans (assembly GCA_900490015.1). Taxonomy (NCBI): domain Eukaryota; kingdom Metazoa; phylum Arthropoda; class Insecta; order Hymenoptera; family Megastigmidae; genus Megastigmus; species Megastigmus stigmatizans. Next base: position 3,307 of record UELV01002576.1, read on the forward strand.
TTTTCTGGTTATAATTAATGATAAGTTATTATCTAAGGAAATGCAATGGTATCCTTGTTCAGCTTCATTCATAGTACTTATTTAGCTAAGGTTTGAAATGCATTTGTATGTACCACTTAGTAAAATTGGAGTATCACATCTCCTTAAGCTTACTAGATGTTAATGATTTTTAAAACAGTACTAATTTTGTTTCAACACTAACTTTTAGTAAACTGAAAACGATTGCAGTCAGATACTTAAATTATTTCACTTTATGATATGTATATCATGTAAAATAAGCGTAAAAAATTTGTCACAAATAATTAAATGCAATTTTTTTTAAGGCATTGTAATATGTATACTTCCTTACAGGAAATTATGATTTGTTTTTGCTATCAAAAGTTAATTAGTTTTTCACCATTACTTAAGTAGAATAACTTTGTTTTTTATAGTCTTTTATTACCACTTTTTTTTTTAACTTGAGTATTGCATTGGTGAGTATTTTATTGCAATAAGTACTTTACTCAAGATAACGTTATTCTTCAACTTCATTTGAAAAAAATGAAATTCTTAAGTTTCCATTATTGATCATTTTAGCAACATAAAGTTATTATGTCACTAATATGATGTTTTTCAATAATTAAATTTGAAAAGTGGAATTAATATTTTTTTACTTTTAGATTTATATATTTTAAAAAGTCTTAATTTAAGTAATACTATTTCGTTTGTATATTCAATATATTTTCAAAGATATTGGTATTGCATTAACGTTGAAATAGTATTGTTATTGTGTTTCAACCAAACAAACTTCAAACCTTTATTATTAGTTAAGATTCACTTCCACCTTCCAAGTTTAAATATGCATATCAATGCATTCATCCAATCGCACGATTCGTAATTGAATTATATAATAATTCGAATCTGTGTGGTATACCCCTGCAGAACAACGTAATCGTTTTACAGGCGAATAGACCGCGAGGATCGTTCTTCCAGTTCTCACGATGATCGTAAACACAACGACAAATCGAGCGAGAATAAAGAAGATAAACATGAGAAAAATAGTAGGCATGGCGCCGATAAAAAAGATGACGATAAAAAGCGTGGAAGCGATTATAAAGACAGTAAAGAATCAAAAAGGCACAGAGACGATGATCGAAAATCTCGAGATGACGACAAGAAATCGAGAGATGATGAAAGGAAGTCTCGAGACAATGATAGGCGAAAGGAAAAGTCTAGCAAAGAGGATAAAAATGATGATAAAAGAGAGGACCGCAGAGACAGGTGGATCAAATTTACAAAAACTTTTTTATATTGAAATATGCAACTGATCTTTTCTATTAAGTTTTTATATCTGTATTTAAAAAATTAACAAATATGAAATTTGATAGTAAACCAAAGCTCTTCTAAAAGAGTTTGCAGTATGTCATTAAAAAACTATTTGTTAACTCTGTTTTTTAGAATAAGTTGGTTTTCTATTTTCAGAGAGCGAAAGGATGACAGAGAAAAAAAGAGGGACCGAGAAAGGGACAGAGATAAGGATCGGGACAAGGTGAAAGATAAGAGTAGAGAAAAAAGTAGAGAAAAGAGTAGAGAAAAAAGCAGGGATAAAAGTAGAGATAGAGAAAGGGACAGGGACAGAGATCGTCGACATTCTTCAAAGGATGAAAAATCACGGGATCGCCACAGAGATGATAGGCGTTCTAGGGACAAAGAACGTGCCAGGTCAAGGTCGAGGTCGAGGTCCAGAGATCGAGGATCGCACAGACAATTCAGTTACCGAGAGGAGAGGAATAAAACCAAATTAGCCCAATTAGAAAAACTAGGTATAGAAATAAAAGCTGCAGATGACTCGCCGCATAATTCTCAGGAACCAAATTTTTATAACCCATTAGCAACAGCAACTCAAGGAAAATATGCGGAACAAATTCAAAAAAGAAAACTACTGTGGGCTAATAAGGTAAACAACACATTTATTAACTGAATATTATTGAATACAGATTTATAATGAAAATATGAAAAATTCTAATTCATTAACTTTTTTTAGAAACAGGACGACAAAAAACCTGCCGCTGCTGCAACAACAGTGAATACATGGGTTGGGACAACGTTTACCCATGATCAAGACGGCAAAGTGACAGCTAAATTTAAAAGACTTATGGGAATTAAGGGAGATATTCCTACTGCACCAGCACCAGGCGCAAAGCCTGATATTCTTAAGAAACAAGAAGAAATGTTCAATAATATGGAACAACAATATGAAGTTGCCCGAGCAACGACACACACACAGCGAGGCGTCGGACTTGGTTATGCAAGTGGAAGTTTTCCGTTTCCGCGATAAGTTAGAATACTGTAAATTTAAGTTAAATGGATTGTATAGAAAAATCTCAAAACCAATTGTACTTTATCAAAATATGCTCAGTATAAGTCCTTCAAGACTTTGTTAGACAAATTTTTGAGATCAACTGAAGTACCTTTTGAGCGCCTTGCATTACTGATAGAGTTCGCCAAATTTTAAAGTTATAAAAGTTGTAACGAATATACAAAAGATATTCTTTTGAATTTACAATTTTTTTTATAAGTGATATTATAATTTTCATGGTGCACCTGTCAAAAAAAGTCACATTGCTTCTCATCTTATATATGATATTTACGGAAATACAATATGTTTTTTTTTTAATTTTTACTCACTTGAATTGGAATTCTTTTAAATTGTAAAAATGAAACAATGTAACTTTAAAGATTTTCCAATAAACTGCAGGTTAATAGTATTTTTAATTTTAATTCTCCTACATGCAAAACAAAAGAAATTTTATTATATATATATATATATATGAGGAAAAACTAAATGAAGAACCACATATTTTTAATATAATATACATATAAAAATTATTCAAAATATAATACTGATACGTGAATTTTCCATTTCACTTTTAAATCAATACTCGTAGAAAAATAAATTAAGCCATCAAAAATATACTTTAAACATTCTTCAAAATCTTATCTTATATAAAATTTCTTATTCTCCTTTCTAAAGGTCGTTTGAAGCTAATACGAAAGATATGCCACATGAATAATCTCACGAGTCTTACAATTTCAAATAAAATTCACATTTTACTAAAAATTAATTTTTATAAATGTTTGAACATTTTGCACCCTAAAAAACGGTTATTCCATTACTTTTTGGCTGTGTTCATTAACTTAAATTGCCTTCTATTTATGCTAATGATAAGAAACTTCCTGTTTGTATAACATACATAAAAGATTTAATAATGCAAAAGTAGGTATTAGGTAGTTAATTTAGAGTGATAATAGTTTAATTAAGGAGAATTGAAAAAAATATATTCAGAAAAATATCGAAATATTCTCTTAATTATGTAAATTATAAAAATTTCCTTCAAACAAGTAAAAAGAAATATAATATTTGTGTAAAGTATAAAACATAGTTTTATAAAATTACTTGTACCACTCTAAATATCGATTCTTTAACCGAAATAAAATATGCAGTTTTTATTTAAGTATGACATTTTATACTACCTTACAAATCCTCATTTGATATGGAAAGTATTATAAATTAATTATAAGAAACAAATGAATTTTTAACTCTTAAATATTTAAGTAGAATTGATTTTAATTTGAGAAAGGATACGTTTTATTTATGCTTGAGTAGTAACAGTTGTTTTATGCATACTATTGCATAGGTAAGGTACTGCACTGTTAATTGCAAATAAATGTATTTATTTATATAGGTACAATTTTTTTTTAATCCAGCTCCAAGGAAAGCATTTTTTTTAGATCGGGAGTGAAATTGAACAAACGTGTAAGGTAGGAGATAAATTTCTGAGATTTAACAAATAGTTTTTTGTACTCAAAAAAGAAAAGTTTGCTGCTCCGTTACTTGAAACTTTACTATCTTAAATCTATTATATTTTACATATTTATTATTCTTTTTTTTTAAATTTACTACTTTTTATGTATTTGCTAACCACCGTATTCATAAATTCAAATATTCGCGCTTAATCAAATGCATACCACGCTGATCAGCTGATAAGTTACGTACATATTTCGAATTTATGATATTCACCGCAATTTTTCAGGCAATCGAATAAATTCTAGAACAGCAAACTACATTTGAGTTGCATAATAAGAGTAATCTCAATATATATTACCATCTAGAAACCGTTTTGTTTCACTCCTTTATTAGTGAACTTTCGAAAAAAACGAAAAGCAATCGAAACGACGCTTTTGGCGGTAGAGAGACAACGAAGCTTGATTGGTCGAGACCCTTCGACCTTCTTCTCTCTCATGAATGGAGGCGTTTTTGTAACATGGCGTTCTAGCGTTTGAATCCAGCCGTTTGTCATTATACAAAAGTTGTTGCTGCTGCTGTCCTGAACGCGCACCGCTCCGCTTGGTGCACCTGCCGTCTCTCCCTCGATGTGCAGGAGACATATAAATTTAAAATAAAAGACGGTTCTTGTGCAAGTTGGCTGAGTTAGTAGTTTAATCTTTGGACGATACCTGGACATATCCAAGAAGTATATACGATGGAGAATTTCATTAGGATCGAGAAGATCGGCGAAGGTATTATAGCGTTTTGTTTTCCTTTCACTCAGAGGATCCGTGCATCCTCCAAATTTATCCTTTTTAGAAGATTTCTCATTTACCTATTTGATTCTTTTCCTATTAAGTTATTATTTAATTTTGGTTTGAATACACTTGGCTATATTTTTATCAATAAGTGATGGAATTGTATAAGTTTTTGTTTTTGAGATAATTTGTTTATTTATTGGCATTGTAAAATAGTAAATGATGGAAATGCTTATTAATATGTTTAGGTACGTATGGAGTTGTATATAAAGGAAAACATAAGAAAACTGGCGAGATTGTTGCCATGAAAAAGATTCGCTTAGAGAGTGAAGATGAGGGAGTTCCATCAACAGCTATCAGAGAAATATCTCTGTTAAAAGAGTTGAAACATCCTAATATTGTAAGTCTAATGGATGTTTTAATGGAAGAATCAAAGCTGTACCTCATTTTTGAGTATCTCACAATGGATCTTAAAAAATATATGGATAGCTTAGGAGCCAAACTTATGGAGCCCAGTTTAGTTAAGTCGTACTTGTATCAGGTGAGCATATCATTAATTTTATCAATGAAAATATTTATTATTTATTAAAAAGTGTTAATTATTATTAGAAAGTTTATTAAGATTACAAACAAAACTTCATTATATAATTTTATTTTATAATATGCTGTTTAAATAATAGTACTTGATCATACAAAATTAATATGCTTGAAGTAGATACTTTAAGGAAGTTAATTCTATATAGTAACTCTTTTACAAAAAATGAAAAATTAGTTGATATGATGAATTATATTTATCATACATTTAATCTTTATTAAAAAAGAAACTTATAAATCTATATTTATAAATATAAAAATGTTTATTTTTAATTAATATCTTAGTTTATATTAAAATAATTTATTTATGCATTTTCCAATACATTTGATTAAAATTTTAAAATAATTATGTTATAATTAAATTAATAATACAATTAATATTTTAGATAACAAGGGCTATTTTATTTTGCCATCAACGTAGAGTACTTCATCGTGATTTAAAACCACAAAATCTTCTAATAGATAAAAAAGGAATTATTAAAGTAGCAGATTTTGGTTTAGGACGAGCATTTGGCATCCCAGTACGTGTTTACACACATGAAGTTGTAACATTATGGTATAGAGCACCTGAGATTCTTTTGGGAGCAAATAGATATACATGTAGTATTGATATGTGGAGTGTAGGTTGCATTTTTGCTGAAATGGCAACTAAGAAGCCTTTATTTCAAGGAGATAGTGAAATTGATCAATTATTTAGAATATTTCGGTAGGTTTTTATAAATATAGCATTTAAAATTGAAATTAGGTACATAGTAACTATAAATAATTTAAATAATTTAAAGATTAACTTGTAATAAATGTTTTTAAAAATTTTCTTTTTCAGTGTTCTGAAAACACCTACTGAGGAAATTTGGCCAGGCGTTACGCAATTAACAGATTATAAAGCAACTTTCCCTAATTGGAAAACAAATAATTTACAGGCACAAGTGCAGACTTTGAATGAAGAAGGAGTAGACTTGTTGGAGGCAATGTTAATCTACGATCCAGCAGCAAGAATAACAGCTAGGGATGCCCTGTTACATTCTTACTTTGACGATTTGGACAAGAGGAAATTACCAGCCACATAGAAATTTATTTACGCCAAATTAATCGACAGTTCTGTGTTTTTTAAGTTTTAGTCCTAATTTAATCATTTTAATAGAACTTAAATAATTTTACTGGATTTTAGTATTATATTTATATTTTTAAAAGTTTGAACAAAACAAATTTTAATTTTGACAGTTCAGTTACAAATTCAATTTTAAAAATTATATTTTGTCGGTAAATGTATATGCTTTTAAATTATAAATATCTGCAATTGCCCGTTTTATATTATAAGTGATAAACATGTTAAAATTTACATATCAATGTAGCATGTGTTTTAATTAAAAGTTACATAATTTCATAAGTAAATGTCAATAATGGTAGGTTAACAAGTATTATTGAATACTTTTCAGCATTGCTATTTTCAATATTGTATTAGTCAATAAAATATGCTTAAATCAATTTCTAATATAATTATAAAAGAATATAATGAATAATTATCCATTACTTAAGTTATAAGAATTATCTGAATAAATTTCCTTTTTTGAAAGTGTTACACACACTTAATTGTATTATTTTGATTGTTTCTGTAAATCTCAAAAATTAATTCATTGTTTGGATTTAAAAAGAATACATTTCGATCTCTAATGAATAATTTCAAAATTTAGGTATGCATTCAAATAAAAAAAAGTTCATTGTAAATCTTAGGTTGCAGATTTATATAATTTCTGAGGAAATAGATTTGTTTATTTTATAGGCATGAATATTTGAGATTATACTTTGTCTACCAAATTTTAATTATTCAACATAAAATGCAATTAATTTTATGTATCATTATTTGCAAGTAAACACTTAGTTTCATTGAAAATATAGTTCGTTACGATTTTTATCGTACTACTGCCCAAATGATCTTAATGTTTTATAATTAATGGCAATCTTCGTTGCAAAATCGATTATCAAACAATAGCGATCTTATAAACAATTAAAATCGACACTACCAATTACTGCCTCTAAAAAATAATGTTTTATAATAATATTTACTTAAGAGTTTTCCAATTTGAAGAAAAAAATTTTCTGTAAATCGCTGCGATTATTGAGGAGGCGAATGAGAATACTACAAAATATTTAATCAACTGTATTGTATTATGTATAGTTACTTACTCGATTTGATTCTCACACTAGAGTGTTATAAGTCATTATCAATAATATGTTTAATTAAATTACAACTTTCATTGTTTTCATTCAGCTTAATCGTTGAGCATCCGGTAAAGACATTTGTGGAAAATTGCTTGTATTATCACTGGTTTCTTTGAATCTCTACTAGCTTAATACCGATGCGTCATCCATTAAAACAACGAGTCATACATCATCGCGTTACAGTAACGAGTCGTAGGGTCATTATCACTTGTACGTACACACATACTTCGTACGTTGGCCATAAAAGCCGTTCTATTGACGGAATATATTAAGACATTTTTTGTATACTCGCAGAGACATGCATGAGTTTTATGCAAATTTTCTACAATTGTGTTGCTGTGTACGCTGAACTATATATCACCGCTAATAAACCAAACTGCGAAACCTTGTTTCGAAGGTCTCGCTTTTTCTTTTTGATGTAAATATCATTTTATCTGCGATTTAGGCGGTAATAATAGTATTTTAATGGAACTTTTTGTTTCGTAATCGAAGGAAGAGACCTTTTATCCTCCTTGAAATTCATGAACAATTTTTAAAATTGCATTACACATTTAGTACAAGAAATACTTGACTCTGTTAAAGGTTCGGATATCTCGTTAATTTAGGTAAAACGTGTCAAATTTAGGCAAAGTTTATGAAAATAAGTTTGGCATATTTTTGAATCTCAGCTCAACACAGATTCCCATAGGTAATTTAAGAATGAACTCAATCTGTGATATTTTAATGATAACGCGATCATATGGACCTACGGATTATTCTATGTAATTTTGGAAAAATTTTTTCAAACGATAAAAATTGACAAGAAGAGAAAATCATGCCTTGCGGGAAAAATATTTTAATGGGGCTTTGGAAAAGGTCTTGGGTAGTGAAGATGGACTGAGTGACTGACATTTTCCTAACGTTAAATTCATTAAACAATATAAATTGTATAATAGGAATAAATTTCTAATTATTAAGCGTATAATATCTTGCATCTTGTAATTTTATAGATTATACGTATGTGCGAAAAACATTTTTAAAAATTGACCAATGATAATTTATGCAAAATTAAAGCATTGATGAAAACGATTCGAAAAAGAGAAACAATTCCGAAAAGCCATGAAGCAAGTCGTGTTACTTAAATGGTACCCGTAAATACATATACGTTGGGTTTGCGTAGCGTCCATAGAATGTATACAACAGTTGGTGGTGGCTCGTTTCTGCGTCGTTATAGTGGGGGAAGCTGTATAAAGGTTGTAACGCTCCGAAAGAACTGTTTACAGTCTGCGCGCGAGTCTCCGAGAGACTTACGACAACGACCAAAGGTATACAGCAGTTCAGCTCGTGTGTAATCACTGACTTTTCTTCGTCGACATACGGCAAAGTGAGTGTTCGCTACATTTTTACTAATGTTTTGTAGAGGTGGAACTGCGCTTTTCTTTCTTATTTCGTAGAAACGATTATTTACTTAATATAGGTAAAAAGTTCAGAATTAGAAAGTAATTGTTTTTGGATAGAGTGATTTTATATTTAAAGTTGATTTGTATCGTACAAAGGGCCTTTGCATGAGAGCTAAAATATGTATACTATTTTAAACGACTATATATAATAATAGCAAACTTTCCATAATGGTAAATGTATTAAAAAGTTTTAGCACAGTGTTACTTTATCATCAGTTGTTTCATTTCGTTCTGCTCTTATAAGAGCCAATTAAGCTTACGTTCACAGATCATATACACATTTAACTTCGTATTAATCCAGTCAAGATGTTCAATCCCATTATGCATATACATATAAAACATTATAACAGACGAGCGAGTTCTCGGAAAGTATAACTTACAGCTCGGATTTATACGAAGAAAGAAAAAAAAAAGTGTCGTCAACGCAAAATTATATAAGGTATAATCATCGGTGAAATCCTTTAATGAAATAACGTCGAAAGAGAAAGAGTTTGCCAGTCGATGATGACATACAGTAATAATACAGGTGCGTCGTCCGTGCATCAACGAAGGTGCGTTTTTCTGCACATATTACACGATAGTGCAAATATACAAGTCGAACGCGAAACGCCGTAATTGCGGAGCTTCGAGGCATTAGAAGCGAACGCGGTTTTGAAAGCTCCGTAATAATATCGCATCTTTTTTCTTTTTTTTTTTTCTGGTAGAAAGCAGATATTTCAGCAAGGGTCAACGGAGAGATCGTGCAATTATAACACTATTGATAAAACGGCCGTTTGACGGTGTATCACGGAATTATCTGCTCTCTTATTTGATATACGTTCACGATTTGCTATGAAAACATCAGCTTCTTAGAAGCATCGCTACGTTTATCGATAATTCTCGTATTACATTAAAAGATTACAATGAATCTTTTTTATGAAAGCATAAATAGTTTGAATTAGTAAACAAAAAAAACACATTAATTTAATTTTAGTACCATTTGGTTCTCGGAAAACGAACTCTATAACAAACGCATATACGCATTCTTCCATTTTGGTGTAAATCTCGCTCGTAAAATCATCCGCCGCGTAATAAAACACAAATCGTACACACACACGTAGTAGTTTAATAAGCGTGAAAAAAAGCGTCTCGGGGTCTTCGCTCGACAGTTTATTCCACTCCAAGGCGAATCGTGAATCACATCAGCGTCAAGTGACGCCCGATTCATGTCCGAGTCTTATTACACACTCTCCGTTGTCAGTATATGTATACCGCGCAAACAACGTTTTTTCCCCTCTCTCTCTCTCTCTCTCTCTCTCTCTCTCTCTCTCTCTCTCTCTCTCTCTCTCTCTCTCTCTC
>UELV01002578.1:0-14848 GCA_900490015.1 Megastigmus stigmatizans
CTCTCTCTCTCTCTCTCTCTGTTTTTTTTTCGGAAGCGAAAACAGTGCTTCATTCATCGGCTTCGTATTTGTAAGCAACCATTTCATTGTATATACCGTCCATAAAGCGCACGATTCTTTGTAAAGGAGCTTGTTATATTGTGAGTTGGATTGCGAGGGATTGCCCTTCGAACGCGGATTAAAATATGTTTTCGCTGCTTATCCAAAAGCTTACGAGGCTGATGAATCGGAGGATCTGTTGGGGTTGAAAAAATTGCTCGATCAGCACGAAATTTTTAATATCCATTAAGGGCAAGATATACTGGCAGCGCTTTCCAATTAAAAATTAGCATTTCGCGTGGATGGCGATTTATATAGCATCGAGTTCGTGTTTAATTTATTTTTAATTATAGCTGAAACGTTTTATCGAACGAAATTATATATAGGTATATTGTATGTTGTATCCATTTTTTTAAAGTGGCTCATTTTTACAAAAAATATAGAGTTATGGCTATATGATTGTTTTAAAATTCTAATCACAACAAAGTTCCTGTATTTTTATGCATTTGAAACGATCCTTCGAGTTTTGTATCCAGACATTTTTTAACTGCAAATAAGTAAAAGTGAATTTATAGTTTTTTTATTGTGCTAGAGGAAATGTAAATCGATCCCACAATTCTTTCGAAGAAGCAATCTTTGAAAATACATCGTGCATGTATATAAATCTGTTAATCGAATTTATTATCCATCGTTGAATATCGTATGTTTTTGAGACTAGGGATCGAATCAACAATATAAGTAATTCAGATTTTTTTTTTAATTCTGATATAGAGCGGAATAAGATCCGTATGGAGTTTGTTTGAGAAATTTACGTGTGCGTAAAAAGTTTCGATTTGGTTAAAATGTTTTTTCATCACAGTGTTTTCTTACTATATATATAAAACTTTAACTCTGGTACATTAAATATTGTATTATATTGAAACCCGTACTTATACCAACTAATAATAGGAACTCAATGAAAATCTCGAATATAAGTTCGCGAGATAGGATATTAAGATGTAGTAAGTATTAGAGGATCGACGTAAATTGATAGGTAGATGTTTTGTCGAACAGCATCCAAATTATTTATGAAATTAGTCGAAGTACAGGGAATTAAACAAGACATTATACCTTCCACAGCTCGGTTACTTCCACTTAAATATTAATACACCCTGGTACTTGCCACTTTGCGACGGAATGCCGAATGCACGAAACGATAAATTCAATTGACTCGACGAATTCAAAAGTAAAATTGGAATTAACCTTGCGAGCATAATGAGAAAACATTGTATATTCTTTTCTCGTGAAATTTTGTTCCATTTACAAACGACCGATAGTTATTATAAATGATATTACCTATACTTTCATTGGTTAAAAATCACTCAATTTAATGTTACGTATTTTTTGACTCAGCGCAAAAACATTTCTGCACATTATCGAGCCACGATCGCATGCTTGCACACCCACCTTGAGCAGCTTAGTGCCGTTGATGAACTCCCCGGTGGAACTCTCGGGTTGGGGCGAGGCGTAGGCCAAGGGTATGCTGGTGCTGGTCATCGAGGTGGTGAGTACCGGCCTTACCACTCGGGTAGTGTTGAGGAACTTGGTCGCCTCGCCGATCTTGATGACTGAACTGACCCGTCCGCCGCTGACGTTCGAGCTGCGGCCCGACTTATTGGAGCCGATCTTGATGCCGCTGTTGGCCCGTTGAATCGTCGAGCCGCCACCGCCGCCGCCGCCACCACCACCACCGCCGCCGTCGTCCGCTCGGCTCACCAGGTGATCCGTGCTGCACAGGCACAGCAACAGGATGGACGACAGCAGCCGCGACCGCCGGCGCATCTTTGATTCCCTTTGATCACGGGACGTCTGTGGAGCTTTACCAGAGGCTCTCCTGTCTATGTTGGTGCAGTCGAGAGAATGGACTGGATTAGGATTTTGCCTCGAGTAAGGGAGACTCGAATCACGTGAACAATTGGCCAGCGATGACCGAGCGGATAAAATTTTACCGCGCAGGGGGATAAACTGCATTAAAATAGATATAACTTTCAATTCGTCGTAATATTATGGCCTCTCTGCGCAAACTTTCGGTCCATTCTACCGGCTCTATAATACGAAATCCCTGGAACTCGGATTATTAATTGCCATTAAAATACTTATCTTCTTTTTTGGGAAATATATATCTTTTAGTAAGTGAGAATTTGAAAGACTGGATAAAATTGTTGTAAAAATATTGGTGTACTCGACCAATCAAAATACAAATTATTAACATTGAATATAAAAAAGAAAATAATCGATATATAAAATTTAATAAAAGTGTATAAAACTGAAGCTAATGTATAATTGAGCAAGTAGAATTATTTCGTAGAGGTAAGACGCAAAAATATAAATATTTCGTTGAACGTAAAACATGTTGTTATCGATATAAAATATGATCACATAAGGCTCTCCGAAGGCCATGAATAATATAAATGCTATATTTTCACTGTATATCTTCAAGAAAGGTTTTATTTAACCTTTTTCCAAACAACTTAAAAAAACCGATAGTATTGGATTTATCAAAAATTTTCAAATATTTACATTCAGCTACACACATGTACTTCGCCGAGGAGACAACGCAGTCGGGAGTATATTTTTCTAAACACAATAAGGCCAAGGATTGTACACGTTACTGTACGCATATATTCTGTTTTCGATAGGCGAATTGAAACTGTCAGTTTCGCCGAACAATAAAACTTTTACAGGCACTATACGTTCTCCTACACGCGCGTTTATATTTGATTTATCAACTTGAACTTTTCTATACCAATAGCTATATCCCTAGAGCGAATCGAAATAGGAAAACCATCACAGCAACTGAATGAAAGTGACTTGCCTATGCTTATGCTCTCGTTTACATTAATTCTTATCGTTCGTTTAGAATTAAATTGAGGGAGTATAGTAAGGACGACCATTGAATACTACACGGGTAATTAAAATATCGTATCAATTTATTTACATTATACATTTTACAAAACACACTCGACCGCAATAAAATTATGCACAATTTCGTCCGTTCAAATTACAGTTACCGAAGACAAGGATTACAAGCGAGCGTTTAATCAGCAGCCACCATCAGTCAAATGAAGAGCGTCGAGTTATACAGGTCATAAATCCAGTCGCAATCCTTCGTCAAACAGCTCCTCCAAATAGCCACGTATATTTCTCTCGTAAACCGGATCCTTGTCCATCATCTCCTGATAAAGGTCGATTCTGTTATGAAAATACCAGCCGGCGAGTGCCTCCGGATCGTCTCTATTGGCCATTACGATCGCCGGCCACCTCACCGAGGAATACGCCATCCCCACTATCCTCCGATTCTCGTAGTCTTTGAGAATCTTTTGGTATTCCGGTACTTTTACCTCGAGGCTGCTCTGCTCTATCGTTTCCCGAAGTATCGAGTAATAGTACTCGAGCATCTTGAATTCCCATTCCTTTCGGAATTCCAGGGTGGTGTGTACGTAGAGGAGCATGGCGACATCGACTGTCGGCGAAGCGTAGCGCAGCATCTGGTAGTCCACGAGGAGACATTTGGGAGGAGTTGCACTGTCGTCAAACATTATGTTGCTCCTCCAGAGATCACCGTGACATACAACGTTGATTTCACCTGACGGTGTATAAGACAATGTTAGATTGGTTTTTGTTTTAAACAATTTCATTGAAATCAAATATTGTTGATTTTACGATATAAGAAAATTTAATTTATAATTTGGCGATTTTATAAGTGAAGTGCATGGTGTTTATAATTACTTTTGCTTAATTAAAAAAAAAACAAGTTAGTATATTTTGTTAACATGATAGTAAATTGGAACTTAAAAACAATAAAAAAAATGTAATATATTAACAACCATCAATACTTATTAAGAAAATTGCATGTTATTATTTTATACAATTATTGTTACTGAATAATAAATAATACTTTTGTTTAAAAATTTTTTTATTTATTTAATTTAAATAGTTGAATTTAGAAAATTGTTTAAAAAACTAAGTTATTCAAATTCAATAAATATCTTTCTTTAAAAATTCGAATTAATATTTATCGTTTGTGAAAATTAATAATACTTAATTTCTTGTTAAAAAAAAATACATTATTTTCCAATTACTACAAATTTAATCAATTTATAATAGTGCTTACGTACTCCCAAGAGGCTTAATAATGTCGAAAATCCAATTCAAAATTTTCGGCACTATGTCGGCATCCATTCGAAAGCGCTTGGCCAGCAGTTCGATAGTATCGAAGGCAATCTTGTTGCAGCGCCCGCCTTTGCCGACGTCCGTGTACACCTTCTCGCAGAAGGCGTCGGGATAAATTTCGTTCAACGACTTGCCAAGCCGCGCTTCGGTTAGGATCGAAGCAGCGTGGAATCGCGCGAGAGCAGCCAACACGAGCTTCAGGGAGTCCTGCTCGTAAATAGTGTCCTCGCGTATCGCGTAGCCCTGCTCCCTTAGATCCTCGAAGACGAGTATGTCCGGCTTGGCGAGGTAACAGGCGGGCGACCATTTCTCGCCCTTGTAATCTTGCATCAGCTCTGGATAGACCTTGTCGTAGAAGTGTATCTCCTCGGCGAAGGTGGTCTTGTCCATTATTATGTCCCGGAGTATCGGCGAGTCCGGCGGTGTTTTTACGAAGAAATTGAGTGGCTGCGTCTGCTTGGACTCGCTCGACTTGTCGCGAACGAACACAGTGAGCGCGTAATGATTTCCCATTATTCCGTTTCTGTACTCCGAGAACGGCTCGATTTTATGTCTCGTGACTTTTACCTCGGGACCCGCTGCCTCGAAAACAGCTGTTTCGATGTCTTGGAAGTTGATGGAAGACTGTTGTTTAGACATGCTGTATTGTTGTGTTTCTTTTTTGAGGTTATAATATCCACTTGTTATTAGAACACGAGGAGCACGCGGACTGCTGAGTTTTCACGCTGTGTCGGTGGCAGCCTGACCTGCCTGACAGCCACTGACAGAGACGGAGAGATAGTATTTAAATTACATAAGTACTACACCGTAAGGCGTAAGCTGCTGCACTGCACTGGATGTTCAATGTGCGCAAATCTACTGTAAACAATGTGATTTCATGATATTATCGGCCTACGGCTTATGTGCATAAGCTGTGATAAACATTTTTTATAAGCGATATTGCTATATATTATATGCAGAGCGTTGTTATTGCGGTCTGATTAAAATCAAAGCGTCTTTAGCAATTCGGAATAATTTATTTTCACTTTATTAATATTTTAAGAGTAATTAACTTACACTTTATTTAAGCACTTTTCGCAATACAGCGACTAAAAATAAACTTATATTATTAAATTTTGAGAATTTTTGATTTAAGAATAATAAATATTTTAATATATGGATCCTTTACTCCGCACAATAACTTGTAAAATTTGAATTTATTTTTTATGCTTTGAATAAGTCTTTTGTATGAATTTTTTATTTAATTACTAGTTTAATGGAATATCGAATATTGAGCAAACTGCTATACAGAAACGCTTCGATACACTCTGGATAATAATCAAATGTAAAATCTGCAGTCAATCAAATTAGACGTATTATTCAAAAGATTTATATATAATGTTATCCGATTATATCAAACCACTTTATATACCATGAATACTACAACTTTTCCTTTAGCGTGCAATTCTTTTGTAATTGATAAAAAAATGCCAATTATTATTAAGCAACACCGAAAAACATGTTACCGGGATTTTTTGTTAAATTATATCCATGACGTGTATTCTCTACTTCATAGCATAATTAATTTTAACGTTGAAGAATAATTTCTATTCGACCAACTGTTCACAAAGTTTCTCAAAAGACGAAAGGATGTAACATTCGATTCGAATCCATGAAAATTTCCGACATGTACGGACACGTAGTTGGCCGCAGAGGCTCGGCGTACCGTCTTCCGCCCACTACCTAGGGTTCACCGGAGAGGGATTATTACTGTCAAACATGATGTTATCCCTTCAGAGATTTCTTTCGAACACGATGTTCCAACTGTCTGAGAAGAAGATTATGGGATCCCATTACATCTTCGGAACCGAACGTGTATTCGAAAGTTTCGAATTTCAAATGGACTAATACTTAACGTCGTACCTATGTTTCAAAGTCGAGTTGGCCAGAACTGTCGTTTTCAATTGAATAATGGATCAATAAGTAAAATAAAATAATGAAGCAAGTTTTTTTAGCCGTTCTTTCTGAGTCTCGAATCGAATTCCAATATGTTATAACGAACATTTAAAATAGATGTGTTTCTTTTTTTCCAAGCTCACGTTCATATTCTCTTTGTGCAATACTTTTATTTCGATTACTTAAAAAGGAAAATAAATATCGTAAAAATATATAAATTTAAGGTAATAAAAACGTTAGTCGTTGAACAAGGAGTATCATTGATAATTTCATGAACAATTTAAAAAAAGTGAATTATTTTAATATTTAACATTCTGTGCGCTTTCATATTATATATAACCAAATCATCTGCGGAGGCAGACACTTTTTATGCATCCGTCCGTGCTTCTATTACGAGATGCACAGTACAGAGCCAACAGCGCAGGTGAGTCTCTCGGTGGATAAAATATTTTTTTGTCGAACGCATATATTTCCCTCGTGACTCCTTGCTCCCAATCACATTGGCACTTTCATTGTTTCAGGAATCACAATACGATTGTTGAATCTCGCGAAATAAAAGCTAGCAATGCTAATATATTTCCTCCGAGTCTGCCGTTCCGTTTGAAAAATGAAACATCCGCGTGATGCATTCGATCAATTTTGTTTACCGTTATTTTTTAAATTATTTTCATGATAAAATCTACTGCCTATATACCATTTTTAATTTACAATTTTATAGGTACGTCATTAATTTGATTGACTTCACAAATTAATTTGATTTGAAATGTTTAATTCTGCTCGATAAATATTTACGATGTAATAAAGTTGTTCGATGAGATTTATTTATTTGGTGTTTATTGTCGATATGATTTCAATCTGCAATTGCATTATGAGTGTCTGCAAATAATATTCGAAACATTGATTTTGTGCGCGGTAATTATTATCATCGTTACTTTCGAGCGATCCCAATTTCAAAAACGAAAGTCGAGAATATTCAAATATCTATTTCTGTCGTTATTCACATTTCAAGTTTCCTATCCGACCCATAAATACCAATTTAATCAGTGGGGCTACGGTATTGAAGTCAGTTCCGTTTTCGTGTCCACTCTAGGCCAAATCGCTATATAAATCTTTTCGTGAAAGACCTCGGGATAAGCTCGATTAAGCGACTCGGCCAACCGCGTCTCCGCGATAATTTCCCAAGCGTGAAAATGAGCGAATGTGGTAAGGAGTGCTTTCGTGGAAACCTCATCGAAGATGTCATTCTGTCGATTCGCGTGTTTTCCCAGGATCACACACCCAGTGGAAAATCAGAGCTTCTGTTTTGGCAAGGAAACAAAGGGCACGATATGTGGGATGGTATTACATTCTATTCTGGGTTAAGTAAGGTTGTATACCGTCGTAAAAATGAAGCACTGTGACTTTGGCTATTTATTTTATGATAAGGGTACTTTTCGCAGTGAGTCATACAACTCGTTGGACAATAAAAAAAGATAAAATTTTACGTTGAAACATAAATTTTGCAACGGAAAACCTGTACAGGAAATAATCGAATATCCGAAATGAGAATATGTGAATTTTAAAAAATTTCGAAATATCCAAATTAACCTCGTCATATTTATGCAACCATTTGAAGCTAATCGATGCGATGGGGAGGATCTGCAGTGTATTGGGTGAACGTATGTTTTTATGTGCTCAATAAAATGAAAATTATTTCCGACCTTTATCGCAGCCTTTCAATAATTCGAAAATTCTCAAACTTTTCAAAGTCAAACTTTTCCAGATAAATTCCAATGTTTATTTCCCGCATAAAATTGCACAAGGTGCAGACATACACTAAAAAATATTGATTTTTCCATTTCTCCTGATAAAGTACCATTTCGCGAAAAAGTTTGGAGTACTCTCGTCGTCGTTCTCGTAACGATGAAGTAATATTCGATGACATCGATTTACTTAGAAGGTTTAAGGGTCCAAAACTCCAATTTTTCACAACATAACTTCTCCGTGACAATGGATCTTCATCGATGACACTTATGCAACAATCGTTAAAGCATTATGGTAAGTGACATACTTGTGTGCACACTTGTTGCTACTAAAAATGGAAAAAATGCAAGCGAAGTGACGGCTATTCTATATAGACAACTTTTTCCGATGTCTACATCTGCAGACTGGATTTTGAATTTGCTTACGTTCAGCAAGTGAATATATTTTCACTTATTCGTTTTCAAAATTTTGAATGGCGAGTCAATGTAGCTGACAGTTTTTCAAATTCGTTAACCACATGCGACTTTAAATGGTCAGCTCATGCAGTATAGAAAATGTTCTATATTGCAGACTTGGCGAGTTACCATGCAATTGTCTCACGTAACTGCGAAACGCAAAATGCTCGATTTCATTGCGTATTTACTTAAACGCAGAAGCTGCAAAAAGATTTAATAAACTCAATAAACTTGTAAGTTAAATTTACTAAAACAGTATTAGTAATATTTAGTTTTTCAATAATATTAGAATAACTTATTTTTATATATTGATACATTAAGAAATTTATGGTTAATTCACATTGATCATCTCATGGTTTGTTGCATTAGCAACGAGATTTGCATAATATAACGGTTGATAAATATTTAACCTTACGCGAATAAATAAAATTATTTACGCACATTTCGGTAAAATCAATGTAAGGTATAATGTAGAATTTAGCTTACAATGACATTGTTTTTTTTTTAAGCAAAAATGTATAACTGAAATTTAAAGTTAGCTTCTATTTCAAATACGGGAAAAGCACATATACCAGTATTTTTATAAGCTGCAAAGATGCGCCGAAACTTTGACCTAGATGACGGGATGGTCAAAGGCATCTGGTTTTTGAAGCGACAGAAACGATGTTAGCTTTTACTTACACATATCTATAGATAAAACCGCACGAAAGTGGTGGGATCATTGAAGTATTCAGAATTGAGAGAAAGGTTATAGATATACTCTAATTTCTCGCCGTAATGAAGAAACGATTGCATTTTAAGTCTAATTAGTTTGAAATTGATTTATTAAATTCGTTTTCTGTAAAAAAAATTATTAAAATTTATTCATAATATTTCAATTAGGCACGTCATATATATGCACGTTGTGAAATTTCTACTATTCTGTACCGTGATGAATTAAATATTGGTAAAATAATGTGAAATTCAAATTTAAAATTAATGCGTGAAATGAGTAAAATTTAAATTGTATAAAGTTTTTATGATATGCTTAACGGATTAAAATTTATTTTCTTTTTGAAAAACCGTCGCTTTATCTTTGCGATTATTCAAAGATAAAAGGTGAGTGAAGAAAATTAAATTTGATTAACATCTTTAAGGCACTTTTATCAACAATTTTATGAAATTAGGTCAACATTTTAGTTTTAAGCACAATACAACCAGCGTTACAAGATCTCTATTGTAGCTGTAATAACTAAATTTTAAATGGACCTTTAAATACTTTTCCTGGAAATACGTCAAGGAAGAAATGTCTGAAACCGTCAGTTCTGATAGAGAACAAAATTTTATCCACCGTGATAGAAAGGACTGACATATACGCCAGATAAACTGATTTTATCGATTCTAAAGGAATGTAATTCAAACGAAAATTGAAAGTTCCGAATCGTACCTATTCGGTTCTATTTTCGCAGGATGTCGAAAGGAATATTAGAAAGAAACTGGATATTTAAAATGTAAATTTTATCCTGAAGTACTATAATCCATTTTCGTGCACGTATTTTGCAATGAGCCTATTGATTCTACTTTCGATTAAATACTTATTACAAACTTCCATACACATAATAATACTAAATAATACTTACAAGTTGAAAATAAAGTACAGATTTTACATTTATAATTGTATAATCTTCTGCAACTGTGCTTGAATAAATAGTAATTTTTATTTCGAATTCATATATCACTCCGTTTGTGATCACCGATACTTAGTCCAAGCTGCACTTTGTCATGAAAATTATATAAGTACTGGTATATCCCTAATCTGGAAATGATAGACAGTCATTGACATGGTTACACTCATCCTTTATAAGAGAGATAAACGCACGAAGCACTTACGAACATAAACAATTCACATTGACTTGCCTGTACAGTAACCGCATTACAATACTCTATTCTAAATACAACCAGTCTTTTATTATCTCGCTAAACCAACTAACCTGAACGAAAACTCTATATAGAGCGACGAAAAAAGGGGACTGGGAGAAAAATTCTACAGTGATAAAATCATTTTTCACGAGCACAAAAAGAGCGAGAGAGAGTAATAAAAGTAAGGGTGAGAGAACGCACCTACTTTATCCCCAAATCACCTTGGATAAAAATTGAAAGTTTTATCTATCTCTCCATTCTTTCACTTGGGTACTACTTTTTAACTATATAGGGCTTTTCGATTTACTTCTAATAGATTGTTTACTCCTAAATGTTATTGTACGCAATCCATATATTTTATAACTTGGATTGCCAGTTCATAGTAAAACATTGAAAATGGCGACCGAATAGTTTGATCAACCTGCACAATGAATTATCATCCACCGTTTTGAATTCGTAATTTTACGAACGAAGAGCGCGAGTCATAAATTTGGATGGATACAAACTACCGGCATTTCGCTTTACTGCGAATTTCAAAGTGCACAAAAAGAGATACAGACTTGTAAATATAAGCCATGAAATATATGGAATGCGCGCGCGGGAGTGGGAATAAATGACGGGTAAAAGTGCTTTTATACATCCATACCGTAGCGGATCGTCGAGAGGGTAGTCCCTCGAAGGGCTTCGAGCTGTTCCTCGGCTAGTGCACCTGTCGAGGCTGTTCAGACTGGCTACTGCTGCTGCTTCGACTGCTCGTCGGCACCTCGTAAATCCGCCATGCTGCCTCCTCGTCCTCGCCATTCTTAATGGAAAGAACTGCACCGCTGCTGCTGCTGTTGCTGCTACGAGGCTCAGCTGCTTCGCCTCTCACGGAACGTCCGACTAATGCCTCCGTACCTGCGTGACAGAGTGTAAAATAGTATTACGTGAGATGGGTAAGGGAGTGATACAAGTTCTCTGCAGCTTCATGGGCCAATCTCGCCTGATGGAACGGCAGTCTTTTAAAAGCGCTCGACAGCCGTGGAATGTACATTTCGCATGCCAAATCAAAGGGATGTCCGGCTGCTTATGTGTTTTTTCACGTGTCTCCGTTACGACAATTAAAGTTTCAGACCTGTAGTTCGTGCTCATATCGAGATGATGATCATAATGTCAGTTTAAATGGACTGTGAAGTAAAAAAAGAAACAGAATTAAAGGGTCGTAGGAAGGATGAGTTCATACTTTCAGTCCGCGCTAACCAATTACTCCTGAAAGTTTACTTTTACAACTTCAATCCCATTTTGTGCGTTGCTTTTATTATATATACTTTTTGCCGAGCTGTTTAACTTTAATGGAAAAAATCACGTTTAAGTTTATTACGCGGAGAGAAATTAGACGGCGAAAATTACAGAACCTAGTGGACTTATTGTCTATGCGAACTTTAAGAACAAACCACTATCCACGTAGTGTATTCTACTTAAGTATCTAATACAATTTGTTATAGAAAGAGCAATTTTTGAAAGCAGTGTTATAGTAGACTATACATTAGAGGTGCAATAGCAATCGTTTCTTATAAAAGGGATTTCAAGCATTAGATACTCTAACTCCGTATAAAAGAGTCAGAAGTGCGCGATAAAATCGCCATGAGTCGTAATCGTAAACAACAAACGTAAGCAAGTGATGATGCATAAATTGTGTTTAGCAAAATCTGAATTTGCAAATTTAATCGCAAAATTTCTATACTATATAAATTAGTGATTTTTAAACGCAACCTGTAATTCGTACAATATGATTCAATTAAGAAGATTTCAATGCGATTCGCGTAAAATAGCAAGCTATGAAATATAATCACTCAATGAATTTGAAAGGTTAAATACCTCTAAATATAAAGCCCGCATTAAGAAAAAACTTCCTATTCTATACGAAACGTGACCCTTTAATTTCAATTTTCACACTTTTTATACGCGAATGCCTATGGAATCGTTTTAAAACTGAAATGGATTACTTTCTAGATAAACAAACAAGTAGTTTGGAGTTGACGTGTTAAGCTTTGATTAACTGAATTTCGATTTCTGGTAAGGTTTCTTTTACAGCTGAAAAATTTTATATTCATTTTTTAAAAATTAAATATACTAGATCTAAGACTATAAATTTTTTTTAGACAAAACATGATTATTTTTGCCAAATTTAAAAATTTGCGATATTTAGGGTATTATTGTTACAGTACGTACGTTACTTTATACAACATTTACTTAATTCAATATAACATAACAATTTTTAAGAAAAAAGATTTAAAAAATCTAACTGCATATTACGTTTTTATTATATACATGATATTATATTATATAGCACCATCAGGTCTATTCAATTGAAATTCATCTTCTGGTTTCTTTAGAGAATAGAGGAAAATGTAGTTACATCATACGCGTCGACCGTCTGACTGGATCAAGAACCTTACTACTTGCTTTTGCGTGATTAATATAACCTTATACACCTGTTATCAAAAAAATATGCTTTTCGGGTTACGTTAGAATATTCATCAAATATTTAAATGAATGTTTTTTCTTTCAGCATTAGTTATCGTTTTTCAGCAAACTGCAAAAGTATAATTTCATGTTTGAAAAAATTCTGATTTATTGATAAATAAATGGAAAAATGCTTTTTTGGACTATTTTAATCTGCCAGTTGTCTATAGTATATGAGACTGTTATTACTTGCAATATTGTTGACAACTCACTCTTTATTTCCCTTTTGCATTAGAAAATAGAACACATAAAATTAAATAAGACTGAATTATTCGAGTATACCTCTAAGAGTGTAATTTTCTTTGATTATTCTAACAGCGAGGAGAACTTGGAATAAGAGTTATCGACTTTTATTTTAAACAAACAGACACTTCATTAAGAACAAAACACGAATTAATCTAACCTTGTTTAAAGTAATTAAAAGAGAAAATTCCATTAGCTTAGACAATGCGCTCGTCAGTTTTTTCCCTCGATTTTAAGATCCAACGTGGGAGCATTTAATGTCTTATAGATGGTTTTTTCCATCCAGGTACTATTACAGATTAAAATTTCTTTGTATTCCTATATGTATTTAGTAATTTAATTAAGAAGGCTTATAATGACGATTTTTAAAATATTGCAATCACAAATGAAGTGTATAATATTTTGAATATAAAATACAATAACCTTTAATTAAAATAATTTTGATCCTTTATTGAGTGAGGAAAAAGCTGGCGTATAATTCTGCATAAGAAAGCTCTATTTTGTATCTTAAAGAAGGCATTTGGAGGTTTTCATTAGCGTTCTTACAACTCACCATTAACAGAATCGCGCTATCCAAAACTAATCTAAATAGCATTTTTTCCTAACGTTTGTTCTCCGTATACAGCATTTACATTTCTTTAACTGAAATGTCTCGTTGTGCCGTAAGCCTTGATTTATGCTTTGTTCGCATTTTACGATCGGGTCACTGTCGTCATTCTGCTTCTTTTCTTTTTTATGGAAGTCGTATTTTTTTCATGCTTTACTATCCATATAATGTAAAATTTTATTGTATCCAGTACAAAACAGATTCAGGCTACATTTTTCTCAAATATGATAAATCCACACGACTGAATTAGCATAGCTAAATTTTAAAAGACCCGCATCTACTTCATACCGCAAAACAAAAAAGTCCCCGAAATCAAAGCAATAACAGAGTCCATCCCATATACCTAGACGCTCGACAATCATTCTTTTCGTCGCAACCACAAAAATAGAAAGAGAGCTGGACAGAATTTACCGAGAGGTCCAATTTGCGTAAAATCGCTTTGTACCCTCCCATCCTCCCCCCCGCATCAGTCGTAATTGCAGTGTACAATCAGTGCGCGCGAGACCGCAGCAGCCACGCTTTCGAGTACCTACTCGCATCATGAGGGAGTGCGCGTGCGGTTGCAGCGTTATATGGACGCGATATTACTCCGCATCCTGCCGACTATACAGCCTGCAGCTGCCAAATCCTGCCTATGTGTGCACTCTCGCGTGTGTTCGGTATGTTCTCCCTCTCTCTCTCTCTCTCCCTCTGATGCACCAGTCAAGTCACATATGCAATCCGACACCTATACATGTACATACATATGCGTGCAGACGAAACTGGACTATATATGGCATACACGCGAGTGTGTATACGCGATTGCGCACGTATATTATCGGTTATCGGATATTCCCGAAGGGCGATCGAACCGACCGAACGGCGAGAAGCTATAAGGACAATTGGATATCGCGTGGACAGTGGCTAAACTTTTCTCTCTCTCTCTCTCTCTCTCTCTCTCCCTCTTTGCTATCTTTCGTTTTGTGCACCGCTTTTTATTTCTCTCGGCGCTTTTTAGCTGGATCGCTTTTCCAAATGACATTTTCCTTATAGCGTTACACGTCGCAGGCCCGGCTCAGCAACAACAGATTTCTCCATTATACAGTCCGCGGTGGTGGTGGCGCGGACTCTCTGACTAAATGACAATCTGCACGAGTATATATGAAGCGTAAAACAGTGCAGTTGGCGAGGACAGTATGCACACACAGAGAGAGAGAGAGAGAGGGGGGGG
>UELV01002579.1:13429-40865 GCA_900490015.1 Megastigmus stigmatizans
GTATTGTTTTTGCCGATTCTAATCGTTGTTTTAATTTTTCAAAGGTTAATGAATATTCATTTTTTGATGAGAAAAAACAAACAATATAATCAATGTTCTTTAATAACTTTTATTTTTACGAATATTCTCGACGAAAACTTTATATTTCTTATTTGGCATCTTATCCTCTGATGAAGGATTCAAAAGAATGTAAGATTCGTAAAATTGGAATATCAAACCTTGATCGTTATAGGAACGAAGTGCGAGTTGGAATAAAAGCGATTGAATCGGCCTTCACGGACAAACACTTGGATAGTCCAAACTAAAAGAAAAAAAGTGACGAGGAAAAAAGTGCGGACGTATATCGCGATGAAACAAGAGCGAAGTAGTAGTATAAAAAAAAGAAGAGAAGTATAATATAGACCTCGGGATATATATATACGTATATAGAAGCGTAGGCGCACAGGGGCATTCTCGGGATTGACTGTATAAGCCGCGGCGTAAACGAGACGTATTGTTCCGTAGGCTCGTCAATCTATATAGATCTCCTTCTCTGGCCAAATCGAATTTTACTTTGTTTGAGAGCGAGCGAGAGAAAGAGAGAGAGAGAGAGAGAGAGAGAGGCAGGCTGTGCAGTAGCAGCAGTAGCAGTGCTCTCCGCGAGAGAGAGTCGCGCGGGGGATATATATTTCGCATTCCGAGCGTCGCGCGGGCGCCATCGCCATATATCAAAATAGAAGCGCCGCGCCGCACCGCTCTCGCACCCACAATAACTTATTCGACGTCTCTCTCTCTCTCTCTCTCTCTCTCTCACTAGCTGCCAGCGGAACAAAATAGCGAGGGTGGGTTTTAGTATTTTATAGAGTCCCGTTCGGCTTACACACGATGAATACATCAGCTGGTGGTGGTGGTGGTGCTGCTGCTGGCCGATGCGCGTCGCCCGCCTACGTGTGACTTGAATTTAAGGCAGCTTCAATTGCTCAGTCGAGTATGTGTATGTGTATGCGTGTGTGGATGTGCAGGATATGTAACGCTATTTCGATTCTTTTTTTTAGCCGTGTGTATGGTTGCATTGCAGCTGTGTAGCTGTTGGATGATGAAGATGATGGTCGCGAGAAAATCATCATGCGTGCCGGTGAAAAGTAAGTTTTGCGTGTATGGAATGACGTTTAGATACAGGCCAGTTCTTGCATCAGTTTTAACGAGATCACAGTTAAATAATTCTGAATGGAAACGTTACTTCAGCTATTTGCGGCGACGAGAAAAAGTTTTTCTTTATTGTATAAATCAGCACTAAATTACATCCTTATTTGGAAAATCTTATTAATTATTAACCAGCATGTACTAAAATGTACGTAAATGGTTTAACAACAATGAAAATAGTAAGAAATTAAGCGCTACATATAGCATTAAAGCATATCTTTAAATTGTGGTATCTTTATAGAGTCAGCACTGCTTTACTCCCACTATATATTTATTCCTTTTTGAAGTCTATATGTATTACATACTATATATTTTATAACATTTCATACAGAAAATTGGCTTTCCAATTAATTAAAACGCGTCTTGATTATGTTAATATTTTAAACTTCGAAATTAAATATCTCAATTTTCAATAGTGCCACATATATCGAATCTTACAAAAAGCAATAAAACGCATCAAAATTATAATTTGTCTGTTCAAAATCGGAGAAAAAATTTTAAATAACAAGTCGGTGAACGTCCTCCAGAAAATATTACTACTTATTCGACTTAATTTTTCAAAAATATTTCAGAACCTGCTAGGTAAATAGTCCAGCTTATAATAAAGCTCAAATGAATAAATAACTTATTATACAATATACCGTGCACATTATCAAACATTTTTCCTATCAAATTTTCGAAGATCGGTAAAAAAAATTTCCCTTGCAAAAAATGCATTTTTCCATCTGCAGATTCCTGCAGAAAAAAGAAAAGAAGGTTACAAGAAAGCTGCAGCGACGTATATATACAGCAAATTGGTACCGGCGCTCGATGCAGCCCAGGGAGAGCAGCATAGAGCAGCGACAGCATAGCGGCAGCAGTGCGGGCTGACAGACTAAAAGGAAAACAAAACGCCGGGCGTCGCGATTAACTGAAACAACCTGCTCGACAATAGCGTAATCAGCACGCTTTTCGAGCTAGAAAGAGCGACGGAGATATAGGAGAGCGGTGCAGCTCTGCTCGTCTCTCTCTCTCTCTCTCTCTGTCACCTCTCGGTAATGACAGCGATGACGCCACCGTTGCTGTCCCCGCACACTATCCCCATTGTTTCATTTTCGGCCGGCCTATACATATAGACAACACAACGCTACATTTCTGCGCTAAGTGCAGTGCACCCGCCGGTGCGTCGGCTTAAAGAGGCGCGGATAAAAAGCGGAATTTCACTATGAATGCAGCATAAAACGCTAAATGTCCGGCGACCAATTTATCTCGTTTCTCATCAAATTAGCTGCCTTCCTATATATGCCGGTAAAAGCTTGGCGTGGAATGTGTTCTTTTTTTGCGTGTGTATATGAATTCTTGAAAAAACGTTTTGTTTCTCACAAAATTAATTTCGAATGATTTTCGACCATTTTAATTATATTTTTAATTTATTATATGTTTATTTAAGATTTACTGTTTGTGGGTATATGCAACATTGGAATTAAAAACAAAACCATGTTAAGGTAGTTGTTACCCTCTTATATCTTAAACGTTTTAGTATAATGAAAATACTATAATTCTTTACCGATTTCAACAATCCAAAGTTTTTTTTTTGCACTACAAAAAAAATACAATTGTTCACCATATTAAAATTTTGAATGATTGCTAATACATGTATGTGTAAATAATGTACTTTACTAAGATAGGAGCGAAACAACTATCGTAAATATTTAAATAATAACCATAACTTCGTGAGAGTTTTCGTGTACGTCCAAGAGTCACTCTTTTTTATTTACCTTCGCAAGATTATAGGCCTTTCCCACCTTTTTCTTCCTCCTCCGCATGCACGCACACACATACACATTGTGCAGATATCTCGAGGCAATAGCGCACAATGGAGGACTGTCACTATTATGAGGGACATTGTCGCCATTCGATATGAGAAGTTTCTGGCCCCGGGTATACAACAGCAATATCGGGATTCGAACTCTTCCTTCTTTTTCTTCCTCTCTCTCTCTCTCTCTCTCTCTCTCTCTCTCTCTCTCTCGCTTTCTTTCTTTCTCTCCCATATGGCCACACTTGGCACAAGCCCTTTTATTTCTATCTTCCTGCCTGTGTTTCTTAAATAAAGCAGGAACTTTTTATTTATTTTCGGTGTAAAAAGTTGCTTCTGTAAGTCATACTGTTGCATAAATATACATGGTACAGTGATTTAAAAATATAATGAGCTAATTTTTCATCTTCATTTTGATGTCATCGGTTGACGAGAACTATATACTAGAAGTTAAATCTATACATGATTGAAAATTTCGATAGCATCATTCTATACTAAAAAGCAGTGTTATATAAGTTTTAAGAATGCAGATAGATGTATTAAATTTTATTCTTAATTTTTATATTCTTATTGAGAAATATTGATTCATGATTATTTTTTGATAGCTGGAATAACTTATATCTTTCAAATTAAAAAAAAAAAAAAAAAAAATGTGATAGTAAAAATAGGGCTCTAGCAGGGCTCGCTATCGAATAATTTTGTATTTATAAATACTATCACCAGACATTTAAACAAGATTGAATTCAATGTGCACAATAAATTTATAAAATTAATTATGAACTCACGTCAAAGTATGGGAAACTCTATCAATGTATGTTTCATAAATAGGAAATATGTATCCACAGAGCCTGAGCAATGCTTATAACCAAGTCTTAGAAAACTATGGGCAATATGTGGATCAGTTTTATTATATTTATTTCAAAACATATTGTCCATATTATATGGACGACATTAAAGCTTGAAAAATTGTTTACATAAACAAAATTAATATTGACATTAATATTAACATCGCTTTGAAAAATTATACGTTTAAATATTGGAATGTATGGGTCACGTGTTTTGAAATAAAGGTAAATTAGTTCAACTACATATTGGCTATAGTATTTTAATACTTGGTATAAATATTGTTCCGTCTCTCTATGTATATTTCCCACATATTGGCCATACATATATCTTTTACGCCGGAATTCATCGATAAACGGAAGTTCACAAATTGCATTATTTAACATAGTACTAAATTTAAACTATATTCAGTTGTTATAGAAATATTATCATTTAATAGCTAAAATTAAAAACACACTATAATAAGTAAGTATAAGAACTACACAATTTGGGAATGGTGATAGGGACAATTATTTAATATGCGTACAACAACTTAATACTTTATAATATTTGGATCTATTTCTAGAAAACTAGTTTCAACGGTAATACTGCGCCGCATAAAAAAGTTTGGCCCTTTTCATCCGTAATATTTTTCCATCCAACTTTTTGTCTCCCCTTTTTTCCGTTTTTCCATCTCCATCGATATACTCATCTTTGTTTCACGATATATATACTTCTATTTGAGTATCGCTTGCTCATTGTTTCTCTTCGACTCTTGCCATTCTCGACCAAGCAATGAAAATCCTCCCCTCAACGCCTCCGCTTGTTTTCACACCAAGCAAACCAGCCTGGTACCACTTGACGGACGCGTTCCTTCGCACATATAACATCAGAGCGAAAGAGAGCGGGAGCACGAGTGTATGAGAGAGAGGTAGAAGGGGACAGAGGAGAGAAGGTGGGTGGGAGGGAGATCAACGATCTGTTAAAGTGTCGTCAATCCAATTTAGCTGTGTTCGAATTGAGTTTCATTCTTTGATTGTTTTTAAATTTATCGAATTCAATAAACTTTAAAAAATATATATTTAATTTCATTATGCATGTTTGCGGTTTGATTCTATACTACAATGTCAAATATTACATGTTTTACGTTTTATAAATAGTAAATATCAAATTATTCTTTGTCCCTATATAAAAACTAAATATATGGAGATGCAAATGTAAATAGTGACAGACGCACATTTTGTTATAAATATAAAAGCCGGAAAATAAGATTTGAAATTTACATTTTTTTAATTTCACAGTATAGTGGTTTTGTTTTATAGTGCGCGAAACTAAAGCAAACTTAATATCTAAATCAGGCTCGTCTGAATTATGACATTTTCTAGTGTTTTCTCGCTCCGCAGTTTCCACCTCCATAACCAGAGAGATGCTAATTTAAACTTTTGGCGCAGTAAGAAACTTGCAAGCAAGCCGATGTTAATTGTCATTCTGTAATTTCACTCTTTGCTCGCTTTAGCTTTCTACGCGCTTTACCATTTCCGCGTATTTAACTATTCGCCTTGGCATTAAATACTTGTTTATTTTAATTTTTACAATGCTCGTGTGTAAAGTTATATACTTTTAACTCACTGCATGCCTTATCTACTTTATACGCTACATTTATTTGTTATGGAAAATAATATTTATAAATATGATAATTTTGAACAATTGTACCGACAAACTTTCGAATCCAACAACTTGTAAATTTTAGATAACTCATCATAATTATTATTGTTTCTAACAAGGCATCAGTTAAAATACTCCTACATCGCAAATTACTGATTGATTTATGGCAATATAAATGTGCACTGCGCGTGTTTATTAAAATCTCATTTCAAAATTGACTTTCATCGCTGGAGGCGTTGCCTCTAGTTGCACACTGTATTAAACATAACAGTATAATAGATCATTTTATGCATATTAAAGCCTGCGGGGATTTGCCATGGGACAGTCAGTGCGACCGTTGACTGGAGCTCGGACAGTCCGTACTTTCTTACAGCATCAATTTTACGTTATACAGAAAAAAGAAAATGAAAATCTTCCTTGCTTTATCTTTCGTTTGTTTCGTTGGGGTTCATTGTGTGCGTGATTAGAAAATTTAAGATAAACTTTTCTTGTTTTTTTAATTAACTAAAGTAATTTTACTTATTTGTTTCGATAGGATATTGTGGAAGATATCAGAAAGTTGCAAGAGGAAACGAGAAGGATAGAAGAGTACAGAAGACCGTGTCTCCAGGAAGTTGGACTTTATTATGGTAAAGCGTGATAAATATATTGAATATTATTTACTACTCGAGGTTCGAGTAAACTTTTTATTATTATTTGTGCAAGATTCTATTTCACTTATTTCTAGAGTCTGGTAATGGAGTCAACACTCAGCCTGCCAACAGTCCTTCTATAGAACAAATATTTTGTTTGTGGGCGTGTTTGTACAGAAAAAACGGTACTGTAAGTAACAAATAAAATTATTCCTTTCCATTAAGTATCCTTTTAGAAAATATAAACTATTGTTATATTAATTTATCCAGTTAAGATCAAACGGAACAGTTGACGAAATTGCAGTACGTTCGAAAAATCCTGAACTGGTCGAACCATTGGATGGAATTATAAATAAGTGCGAACTTCAAGGTTTGTAATAAATAATTTATAATAATTTAAGAAACTTTGATAACATATAATTAGATAGTTGAGTGCGCGCGACTATAAAAGAATTGTGTACTACGGATAAAATAACCCGTTTCGACGGCCTACTACAAGAGAATCATTGTTTATTACTTCCGTCTTTGTCACTTTGTGAGCGTGTAAAGGCTTGTAATGCGTCGTTTTAGTACTCTCTCAATATACGATACATTCAAAATACGACATTGCAAAATGCATGAGCCGTTGAATGAAATATTTTTTTTTTTATTGACCCATATAAACACTTGTGCACAATTTATCAAATTATGTTATCAATATTCTTAAATTAGTAGATATATCGAAAAATATCCAAAATATGCTAATTATTTTTGTTTTTAGCTGGAGGGAATGATTGTAAATTAGCTGGATGTTTGGCGAAAGCTCATTTTAATCTGATGGAGTAGCAAGTACACTTATTTTCATGGCATTATAATACTTCTGAGGATATGGAATAATGGATTATAAGAAAAATCGAAGTACCAACTATAATATCAATCACTGTTTATACCAAGAATAATTTTTTATTTATCATATAAATTTATAATTAATTATGTTCTAATTATTTAGGAACAGAGTCAAAAGTATAAGTATGTTTTGATATTCATGTAATGCCTAGTGGATGAATCATATGTAATTCTGATGATTAGTTGGTTGAATTTAGTATTCAATTTTTTCACAATGAAATTCGAAACTGATGTACCTGTTTATTCTTTTTGATCAGTAATTTCTGACTTATTTTTATTTGAAATTGGTTGCATTCCAACTATAAATGGATGTTTTAGTCTATTCAAAAGAAATATACAATCAAACATTAAAGTTTTGGTGTCATAATTTGGTGCAACTATTAAGACTTTGTATACGATAATAATGAATAAATAATAATAAGTAATACACATTGACAATAAATTTTACAATTTGATATCCATCTATATTATAATTAAGCGATTGAAATTAATAGAAAAAATATATAAGTACTATAATCCGTTATTTAAAGATTATTACGTAATAAATAACATGTAAATATTGATAAAAACTAGTAAATCAGATAGTGGCATTTATCAAGTGATTTGGAAAGTACAAAGAGATATGCATTTCTATTAACATAGATAATTTAGACATTCCTCGATAATAAGTGGACTTCTTAAACATTGGCTCGCGATAATTACGCGCATGGGAATTTCCAAACATCGATGCCCACACCGATGACTGTTGTTTTGAAGATTATAAGAAGGTTATTTTTTACCGAAAAAGTGGCCGTTTCATATTTTTCCTTCGCGCCCAACGAATATAAACTTGACACGCATTGCTTGTTGAAAGGGGTCATGCCTCGAATGCGAGGAGAGGAAAAGTGGGGATCAAACGGAAAGGACTGATCCGAGCGATTGTGAAGGGACAAAAAAGACCATTGACGAGTACAGTCGGACGTGTCAACGATTTCGCAATCCACCCCAACTGAATACAGAAAAAAGGGAATTTGTGAAAGTTATTATTTGCTATTGTTGACTTAAACAAGTGCGCATATTTCGTTTTATCTGCAAAAAGCCAGTGCCAACCCGTACGATATTTATATAAATATAATAATATTTGGAAATAATGAGAATGCGTCTAAAACTCTTAGCTTTTATAATTATAAACTGTAAAATCTATGAGAAAATATTTTTTGGACTGTTTAGGACAATATTGATTTGCCAAAATTAAAACAAATGTTCACTTCCGCTACAAGTCATGATCTAATATAATGTTATTAAAAATAAAAGCATATTAATGTCAGAAAGAGCATTAAAAACACCAAATTTTAAGATCGATAAACAGACAGACTCGTATTTATTTAAGATATTTATATTTTGAGCAATGGCTTTTAGAGTGTGCAAAAAGAATCCAGCGGAAATGAAGCCATCAGATATTCATCGATACTCATCAGATATTGAGTATCGATACAAGAGCACTATCTGTAAGAAAAAGGGTGCAGAGCAGATCACAGTTTAATTGTTTATTTGACTCGTTTTATTTACGATTATATCAATTTATGCAATTAATCGATTATATTTAACGATTATCATTATTGCACCCATTTTATTAAGATGTACATAATATTTTTTTCTCAATATTGATATAGTTTTAAAATTGTTACATTAATATACTTATACCTATATAATGTAGTACTGAATATTGTTTATTTTCGATATTATATCTTTTTTTAAATGTAAATAAATAAATTTTTAACTTTTTAAGTAACACGATAAAAGCTTTTAATATCAGTTTAGAATAGGAATCACACCAGACGTGCATTACCATAAATAATAACTATTTTTACTAAAACCTTTGGTCTTACGTAATATTTTTCATCTAAAATTTAAAAATAATATATTCTTGTCAATATATCGATTTAATAAAAAGAAGAAAAACAGGAAAAACTCCTTTCCTCCTATTACACAAGATCAGAAATATTTTAGGATTCCTCAATGTCTTACAAATTACGTATTTCATCTGAGGGGAAGTCCGTGAGGAAATTCAGACTGTATACCGCGGCTGGGATAAATGAAAAAAAAAGAGAGAGCGAGAGAGAGAGAGAGAGAGAGGCGAACTCTTTTATATTGGAAGGCAGTGTGGAGATTTAAGCCACTCGATGACCGTGTGGACAGAAAAAGCTCAAAGCCGATCCCTGCGCTTTTGTGCCTTTGTGGCTAATACGATCCAATTCAAGTCTCTCTCTCTCGCTCTCGGTCATTTCTTCGGCGCGCGTGGCTATCAGAATCCTTAAATCCTGTTTTGCGTCCATTGTCCCGGATCGAGGGCTTTCCTTCCTTTCAAAGGCTCTTTCTCTCTCTCTATTTTCTATCTTCGCCTTCAAAAGTACGCGCGCCTGCGCTTTTTTGCCAGCTTCCTTTTTACGCCCCTTTCTCGCTTATGACTTGGAATGCTGCACACTGGCACGACTGTTTTGTTATTATTTATTCATATATTTGATGGGATATAAATATACAAGCATATTTACATTTAGAAATGCTTGTAATAAAGCTGGTCGATTGCAAATGCCAGTTGTCTTTCCTTTATTATCGACTACAGAGCAGAGGACGACCGCTGATAGTGGCACTATACGCGATTCACAGAGCAGAAGTTGGCTGTAGAGACGAGATTTTCTACTTTACCGGTCTCGAAAAAAGTACATACTGCGATGCCAATGCACGTGCATATGTTATTATAATATTAATTATTATGATGTATGAGACCGTGCGACGTTTCATTTATTTTTTTTAATTATTCGAGTGTTTTACAAAATTTCCCAGTGAAGCGTGAAAGTTATACAATATTTATGATTCTAAAAATGAAATTGCGAAATAAAGAATTTTATTATATTAATTACACCGTCTGGTAAAAAAATAACAATTCGCTCTCTTTTTTATATTACTGAATTTTTTTATTCGAAAAATGTTAAATAAATGTGCGTATCAGATTGCAGTGGGATATTCCATATCTCGTAAGAGGAATGTGACTTCTTGAAAGTACAATTAGAGACCGGGAAAACTCGCACTAAGTGAAAAAAAGTAGTGCGCACATCGTCCTAGAAACGATTGCGATAAAGGATAAAATGTTATATGCGACGCAATTATTCAGATACATATATTGAACATAATCCATATAAAAAAATAATAATCTAAAACAAATTCTGAAACTTAAAATAATTCCACACAATCAATAATAGACACGTCAAGCTACGTACGACCAAGCGGACGGGCTATAAGACCAAGTCAGCTAACAAATCATATCTGAGCGCAAGGGCTTCATATTCCATCAGGCAAACTGACCGTTATATGCATTCCAGCACTCAAAATGGTCAGCAATGCGTGCGACAGAGAAATATAATTAAATACCAATAGTATTCATTAGTTATACAAAACTAACAATCGCTACCTTCCGAGAAATAATTTATACTATCAATAAATTTTCGATACCCGTTATACAATAAAAAATCTCTCTTTAGCAATTTGCAAATCATTATATTTAACTATCATCTTCCTACAATGACACTTTTCGTTAATGTACACAATCAACAATCCAGATCTTGCATGACTTTCTTTTATTTGAGTGGTGATTTTTCTTTTTCCAAAATAAGAAAAATTGAAGAAGATGTGGCTAATTGAAACGATTCGCGACGTAATACAACATTGCAATATCTCTATAATATATACATAAAAATACAAACTTTAGGTCTCTATAAATTTTTAACATAATGTTTTTGCGAAAAAAGAAAAAAAACCGCGGGTCAAGTTTTTTGACGTAATCTATCAGAATATGAAATAAAAAAAAATGAATTTGAACTCGAAAAAATGCAGCTGGGATAAAACTTTTTTATTACACTCACCAATTATCGTATTAGTAAGATTATTGTCATATTACCTGCGCTTATTCCGCGGTAGAGAAAAAGAATCGATAAAAAAGCAATGTTGCTTATTCTATTTGATTGTAAACGGACATTAATCTCACAATCGTTGTTGCAGTTAAATTTATGAAATTGAAATATATACTTTTTTAAACGAGAGTCATGAAATACAATTTTTTAATCGGTAATTATAAAATTCTTAGTTTTTATGATCGATATCAATTAAATTTGGAATATGTTTTTAGGTATTGAGGAGGTCGATTCATTCAGATTATACATGTGAGCACAACAATAAAAACTTTTGTTTAGTTAAAAATTTTTTTTTTCTTCTTTTTTATTTAATTATAAAAAAATACTTGAATATAATACATTTTTATCCATCTACTTCATCACCATTTATGTCACACATATGCATTTCGGTCCGTTCAACAAACACCATATTGCACATGCATATTCCATTTTTGCAGCCCACGGAAAACTTTTTGACGTCGCGCGTATTTTCTAATGATTCTGACATTTCCGCGCACCTGGATCTTACAAGGTCACTGCAGTTGGATGTCTCATTGCAATACTCTGTAAAAATAATTAAAAGGATTAGGTACACCGTTTTCTTTAATAAAAAATATATATCGAAAGTAATAATCTTTTTTATGCTATTAGATTGCATTATTCTCTATATAAACGAAAAGTGAGTTTAAACTAACTTTTATCATTCCATGTATAGGTTTGTTTACTAAACTGATACGTATAACTATCGTTAATAAAATACTGCTTTTAATCAAGCTTAATTTATTACTTTCGAAACTTATTGTAATTTTTAATTGATTATAATTTTTTATTGTATAACGCGTATTCTATATTTATAATTTTATATCTTAGGAAAAATATAATGCTATAAGATTAAGCGAATAATATTAATTTAATTGGTCTTGAGTCTAAACTATGAATTTATGAAATGGAAATAGTTAAAACATATTATTGAAGTCAATCGTAGAAAATATATTTCTTGAAAATTTGGTTGTTACAATTCGGCATTACGATAAATTGTTAAAAATTGTACTATAAATAAGTTTTATTATAAATCAAACCTTAACTTTAAGCACCGAAGTAAAAGAAATTATATTAACTTATTAGCGCATAGGATTAAGTATAATAATTTATTTTGTTAATTAATCTAGTAATAATACACTTTACTTATAAGAAGGAATAGTATTTAATACTATTAAATACTTGTAAGATATTGAAATTATAATATTGAAAATGGATATTTTCGTTTTAATTTTTTCTTTAAAAACGATGCTGGATAACTTGTCTCAAGCTTCTCTCATAAACTTTGCAAAGATAGTAATGCCAATATAGATAAATAAGTAAGTAACGTAAGTTAAATTTAATTTTATTATTTATACATCGCGCAAAATAATTGTTAATATTTACTTAAAAATGTAGAAATAATTATCGTGGAACTTACCAAATTCGGCAAATATCGTGTTCACCGAAATCGATAAGATCAAAAAACAAATGAACACTTTCATTTTTGTCTAAATGCACTTTCAACGCCGCTCGCCAACTACAAATCGTCTTATTTCGTCAATTACTCGACTGCGAACTGCAGCGATCTATCATGTTTTTAGTTTATATCCGCGTTTTATACGAGGAGCGGCCAACCAGTGAACTTTTACTCTTTTTCCACGTGATAAGGTTACAATCTGTCTCTTGGCTGCGCCTCTCAGACATGTACTGGTTGAAAATAATGCACCAACTCGCAGCGTCTTTAATGGTGCATCGAATGATGTTATTAATAAAATTTTGTGCAATTAATATTATTTATTGCTTTTACCTGTGCCTATCGGTAACTCCATAAATTCCAATTAGAATTGATATTTAAATTATTAAACATATTTAAATTAAATACATTCTAAAAAAATTAATAATCTGCAAAATCTAGCTTTAATTATCATACAATTGATTTAGATCAATTATTGAAAATGGATAATTCTCGTCGGACATACATGGATACTATTTTTATTAATTTTACCAATTGTGCTTGCATGATATTATCTCTGTGAAATAGATATAAATATGATTTAATTTTCAGCTGTTTATTTATAATGTTACATGAAATTTAATATCTACCGAAGCAATGTACGTTATAATGTTTGTACAAAAAAAAAGTCGTAATTCAAATCAATTCGTCGTTATCTACAAGTATTAAAATTGTTTTCATCTATCGCTCAGTAATCTTGCGTGCTCTACCTTATCGACGCGGATCTACTAAAAGTATCAAAAGTTGCCGAAAGAGTGTAGCACGTGTTTTATTAAATAGAAGAGACTGGCTAAATTGTCTGGAAATTACGTTATCTAATCGAATTTCAGATTTTCATAGTTTTTATGGGAGAGAAATGAGATTGATATTCCATTTCTATCTATATCATTTTCTGCGTACTTTCTAATCGCATTCCTTTGACGTGTCTACATAAAATGTGTCACGATTATAGCGTAGGAAATTCCCATCGAGTTTTTCCTTACGGTAATTCCGTAATCGATATCCTGATATTATTATTTATAAATACAGGATTTGTATACATACGCTTGAAAATATTTAGTATTAAAGTACAACAAAATAAAGTTTAATGATCATCTTAGATCACAATTAAATTATGTAAATTCATGTTTTGAATATTTGAACGTGCGCATAAGTTTCGCTTTCCTAATTTTAGTCAGGTGCACAGTTCATTATTTAACTGACCAATTTTTGTTTATTTTGGACACAAATATCCAGTCTTATGCTGTAGTTCATCAACAGTTTGCTTCATAATTTTTTCCAGATATTGTTCTATATAAAAGACCTATACGTAATCTCAAAACAGAGTATCACAATTAAATGTAACTCTATAATATATCAAATGAAATCTGCAAGTAAAAAATAAATATATTTATCAGCTGCCGTACACTATATCCGCACATTGTGGCAGAATTTTAAAACTTTTCTTTGCCAAAGCATTAGTTACGTTATCGGCGCGTACGGCACTTACGTGTCTCATAAAAAACAAAAAAAAATACAAAACGCGCACAGTGCCATTCAATGATACGTATATAGACAAGCCAAACGGTCACACTACACAGTGCGCGTCATAGTATAGACGGACCGAGATATATCGCTTTTCCTGCGGAGCGAATGCGCACAAGTGCACGCGACGGCGATGGCGGCGGCGAATCCGCAATCGCGAGCGTTCGCAATTAAAAGTTCACTGACACACGATATAATAATAATTTCGCAAACATCAAGAGCTACAGAGCGAGAGAGAGAGAGAGAACAGTCTGTTCGCTCGCACACACCTTTTTTCTCCCTCGATGCACTTAATTGGTTCGTTAAATTAATTAAACTCAGGGGCCGCGCTTGTGCCTGCAGCCCGCGTGTCCACGCGCGAACGCGCAAAAGCTGTGACGTAAAAAACGGAGTAAAACAACGGCGACAACAACGAGAGAAAGAGAGAGAGAGAGAGAGAGAGAGAGAGCCGCGATCGTTACCTGCGAGCTAAATTAAACGAAACAATGGGGCAATGATTTCTCGCGCGGCATTGATCGCTCGTTCGTTCGCGGGCGCCGATCCAAAAATTAAAGTGTCGTCCTATATACACTCATGCACGTATATGTATCGAAAGAGAGACAATCCGAGAACGAGCGAACGAGTGTACAGAGAGAGAGAGAGAGAGAGAGAGAGAGAGAGAGAGAGAGATAGTCGGGACGAGCACCGCGGGGCTTTATAATTAAATATCGGTTATTGCCGTTTTGTCGGGGTTTGTGTTTTTTTTACGACGATTTCTCGCTCAATCGAGAGGATGAAAAAAAAAAGTTTAATTTTTAAACAAACAGCCAGAAGCCGAGCTGTATACCGATTGAATGCGTTCGCCGCATTGTTATGCGCTTTTACACCAGAGGTGCATTTCGTGAATCAAACCCGTTTGCAGATTATTTTCATTCGGGCTTTATTTCTTTCGCGCGCGTGTGTTTTTTGTTTCCTTTTTACAGCTGATATGCCTGTCGTGTTGTTCGGATTATGTTATGGGACTATATCGACAATTGAATTTATCGAATTAGGTCTCGATTATTTAATTTATAACACAATGTAATGATGGATACGCAATTTATATCAGAAATGCATCTTCTAAAGACTAATAACATGTAGTATCTTAAATTGCAATAATTTTTAATCGACATAGACTTTTAAAGTATTCAAATGTGTAATGCGCAAATATGAGAATCAGTTTAAAAATATAGTTCTTCAATTGAGATACACGTTGAGTGAAATGTATTTTTCGATAACGAAAAGTCACAATGAACTATAACTAGCAAAACAAGCTCGTCTTTGATTGCATTGAGCGCATTGATAAGCAATACTAATTTTAGGTCGAGCTAAAGCAGATAAGAGCTCGTGCGACATGAAACCGCTTATATTAAAGCTTTATATATATTTACCAACAAAACTGAATCATTCAGCAAACTATGCAGCAGTTACGTATCTAAACACAGTATTTTTATCGCGTGTAGCACTAATCCAAAAGTATATATATCATTAACTGACCCCTTACACACTTGATTCAACTCGAAATTCATCGAGCAACAAAGCTAAATCACCCATCCCCCTCCCAGTATACGATCAATTCAATTCCTTCGCTTCTTTATTTTTTCTACCGCGTATATTATCCACCATCCACCCGAGCGCTTTTCCTTTTGTCTCTCGTCTCCGACTGCAGCAGCACCGCGGAACATAAATTTCCTCGGGATTGTGTACAGCAGCGAAACTGCATGCTCGCACACACACACACACGCGCGCACACAATGCCATAGCCGTAGCTTGTGTCTTAGCTTCCTGACTCGGGGACGCGAACTTTGATACCCGCACAGGCCGTTTCTGCTTGCGAAGCTGCTTCCATTATACATATACGGCAGCGCGCGCCGCGATTAGCATTCCGCTGCCGACGTGCGCGTTCACTGTATATGTATATAACGGCGGGCGGACTTTGGCCTTCTGAGATTTAGTGGTTCCGACCAACGTGGAAAGGATACACATAAACAGACGGAGCGAGGGACGTCGAGAGAGATGTATTGTTATACGCCTCGAGGGAAAAAAAGCCTCTGCTTTGAATTTGTGGAAAAATCGGATTTAAACGTTGTTAAACTATAATCGCGTATATATAATTAAAAATTGCGACGAACTTTGGCCAAACTATTTCCATTATACCCGGAAGCGCTTTTATAACGATGCACAAGTTTTTAACTTCGTCTTTCATTATTGTTCCCATGCGACTTCAATGTTCTCTTGATCGCATTATAAATAGAGCTAACAATAAGTGTTGTTGTGCTTACCAAGTCAATTAATTATAGATGCACAGTGAAATACAATATGCGTAACGTATAGCGTCAGAATCGGTTTGTCGAATGGTCCTAAATTTGTTACATTATATGCAGCCATTGTCAGGGACAATTGAATACGCGCAGCAATTATATCGGTGACAAAAAATAGGAGCTCCTAGATAGAAATAAAAATAAAAATAAAAAGAAAACAAGGAAAATTCGTAGAAGAGAGAAGAAAAAAGCGCATAGAATTTCCCTTACACATCAAGAGGGAATGAAAAATAGAGTGCGAGATGGGACAAACTGCGCCGCTGACAATGAGCGAGGACAATGTGCGCCCCTGCAGGAATCGCCACCGGTCAATTTGCACAGCTATACGCGTGAACGATAAATAGACCGTAAGAAGTCGAGCGACAATGGCCGAGATCCCCTTTTGAGCATATAAATCAATTTTTCTCCTCTGCATCGATCCCATGGAAAAGCGAAAGGTGAAGGTGCACACGTTGCTTTCTACGAACGACAAATGCGCCACGCTTTGTTCAAAAACATCGAGATACTAATAGCTTCTTTTACTGCCACGAGTCTTGGCATTGCGCGTTTATATGGTCACACGTTCGAGTTGTGCAGGAAACTTTTGTATGCAACAGAACAAGATAAGCTGTTTACGATCGTTTGATCGTTTGTGCATCGGCTTGCTTGATCGATTGCTTCATTCTCCACTGGAAACGGATGCATTTGGATACACTATTTGGTATCGTGAGTGGCCGTTGCTGTTTCAGCATTGTAAACACACAGATTCGAGGGTTGGATCCAGGAATTGTATATAGCATTGGCAGTTTAAATATCCATTAAACAAGCAAGTGTAGCATGCATGTATTTGTCTCAACGTTATTGCAGAAAGAAACGTCGCTAATGTTTTACGCATAATGTATGTGTCCTATGCAAATTAGATAGTGCCAACATCGGATTTTCAGCTTATCAGCATTTATGTTGGTCTCATCCAAGCCAAAAAAGCTGCTTGTGTCACAGGTCTTCTTCTTCTATCTCCTTTCACTCTTTTATTTCCTTTTTCTCTCTGTCCTAAGTCCCTTTGCATCCTTTGAAGCATTTCTTCTCCTAAAGCTGCGACAGAGAGAAGACAGAAGGAAGTTTTGCCTCAAAGGCGGAAGGGGAATTCCCTCCTTTACTGCGTTCTCTTTTCTTTTTCACGGCCGTCGTAATATCGCTTTGGTCACACCGCGTATTGTACATCCAAAATGTAAGCTTTATAATGCTTATGTCGCAATGTAATCTACATGTAAGATATACTCTCTGAGCAGGTGTGAATCACTTCTTTGGGTTCTACCTTTGCAATTGTTTCTAGATTAAATAAATAACTATGTAAATGTTTAAATATGTCTGTAAAAGTAACTTTTTAATTAATAGGGAGTGTTATTTTTTTGTGTATTTATTCGTAACACTTTATCAATGGCTGCAACCAAAAGTATTCGACTTAAAATATAATGGTATACTTATATAGGTACGCTGTTTTAGGAAGTCACGTGTCATTGCGAAGCAGCAGAAAGTTAGAGGCAATCATTAGCAGGCTCGAATGCAATGCGCGGAGTGAAATGACCGTCATACTCTCGAAATAATTTTATCGAATTGGATATTGTGGGCGTGTAGACTAATAATAAACCTAATCTTATCTGAATGTGAAAAAGACTTGAATGTATTTATAATTTATTTTGACAAGATAATTTAAGCTATATAAATGTATGCACGAGGTACAATATATTTGCACATATTTAGGAGTATTTGATCAGCAAAGTACCGAGTTTTTCAACTTCACTTAAAAAATAACTGTGTATAATAATACGTAGTTCAGTATGCCTTCCGATGACATGACATTTTTTACAATACTAATTCTTTGTTTTACGACTTTACAAGTGATTTCTGCTGATGGTGGTAATATAATTTTAATAATAATTACAATGATTTTATATTTATTTATATTTTATTATATTAAAATCTTAAATAATATTAATTTTTAGATATACTTGTACAAATTTTATTATCATTTATTTTCAAAAATCATTCTCTTGTCTTTAATTTTTTGTGCACATGTTTATTAAATTATATTTTCTTTAAAAATATTGTATCGTACTAAATTGTTTAACCCAGTTGATTTTTTATTAATATGTTTTTGGGTGCATGATTTATATAATTATTGTATATAAGAATTACCGTAAAAATCCTTATCTATTTTAATACGCAATACAAATAGTTTATAAAGTATACTTTGAAATGTATACAAAAACACAAAACATAAACTATAATAGCCTATAAAAAGACAATATTATTTTATATTACCAGAATATAAATCCACAAGTACATTACGATTACTTTATTATCAATCCGATTATATTTTATTATATCCCGTTCCTGCTCCTAATAAAATTTCTATTAAACGTGCACTTTCATTTAAATTATGAAAAAGTCGTTTAATTTTAAAATAAATTCGTTCTCTGAAGACTAATTGGTTTTCAACCGAATACTTTTCTATATATAGTTCATAATAATGACATAGGTAACGTACGTGACCCATAAACTCTGCTGTTTATTCCGATTACGTGGACATCCTATACCTTTTTAAATCAATGGACAAAAACATGATACGTGATAATATCATTCTATATTTTTCAAAGAACCAAAATGTACGATCAACGTGAAGACTGGGATGGACTTTGAAGCTCCACCACTGGTAGTCACATTGATCCACAGCAGATCGGGAGCCGATCACGTCTACGCAAAAATCAATAGTCCGGCGCATCTTGAGTTCAACTCACTGTCCAAGAATGGCCTCACTCAGTTTTACGTTGTTCTATTCTGTCCCAGCGGTACGAATCAAGACCGGACAGCTAACGACGGAAACCGTACAGGAGTCATAAAGATAGAGGGCAAACCGTTAAATCGTCCAATGACATCATTGATATGTCTCGATGGTCAGTGGAACCTCGATAGCAACGTGGTAGATTTCAAAAAGATCACCTGTCTGCAGAATAAGAGAACCAGCTACAGTGCATACGCTGGGTACACGCTGTCATACAACCGGTCAACAAAGCGAACGTCAGATACACAGAGGCGGGCTCCTGCAGCTTCAAACCGGGAAGTATTTACAAGGATATAAGAAGCGTGAACAAAGTCTATACGTTGATTAGCTCGTATAATAATTGGGCGAATATATCAACTGTGGATCTATATTTGGATAAAAATATGAGTATGTATACTTGCTTTAATGTACTACATATTGAGAAAAAAATAAAGCTGCATTATACTT
Organism: Megastigmus stigmatizans; assembly: GCA_900490015.1. Lineage (NCBI taxonomy): Eukaryota > Metazoa > Arthropoda > Insecta > Hymenoptera > Megastigmidae > Megastigmus > Megastigmus stigmatizans. Next base: position 33,002 of record UELV01002579.1, read on the forward strand.
CGGGCAGAATCTGCATTTTAACTTAAACTGATACAGCAGATGGCATAAAAAAATATGCAAGATATGCTCACAAAGTCGCGCTCTATAGTCTCATTCCTTATATATGGGAGCGTTCGCGAATAGTGCGCGCGGTCACTCGCTGCTGTCCTTTTGATATTATTACTTTTGAACCTTTTATTTCTCCAACTTGAAAATTTAGGGTTCTGTAGCTTAAGACTTGTACTTTCGAATGGTGAAATTTATTTTGAAAAAAAAATTATATATTTTTTTCGAATGGTCTGAACATTCAAATTGAATTTTCGACCAGAAAAAAAGTGTTTTGGAGTAAAAATAATGGTACCATTAGAAAGTGCAGGAAAAAATCTATCGATATACATGCTTAGTCTTTTTCTTACGAAGGATTATAGGCGAGTTGAAGAGAGCGCCTTTTACGAAAAAAAAAAGCGCTACGCGCGCCCGCTGGCCGGTTTTTGGTGGACGCTCCCATATATAAAACACTTGCTCGATAGACCCGAATAAATAAAATCTTATTTTTTTATTTCGTGTAGGTCTATTTCAAAAGCAGCTACAATCACTGTGCTATTTACTCTTCAATATTTAAGTGTACCTATATCCCAAATAATTATCATTAGCTATAGTTTTCTTTTCTAGAGTATAGGAAATACTTAGCCAGAGGCCATCTGATAGCTAACAAAGATATGATATACAAGAGGCAGCAAGAGAGCACTTACTTCTATGCCAATGTACTACCGATGTTCCAGAAGGTAAACGCTCAGCCGGGCAACTGGTTCTTCGTCGAGAATTACATTCGCGATCTTGCTTACAACAAGCAAACGGAATTGGATGTGTGGGCCGGAGGGTTGAGAATCTTGATAGTGGAAAACAAGGAGATCTATATGATCCGAAATAGTCCAACTGGCCCGAAGATACCCGTACCTAGGGTAATATTTAAGTGCGTAGTCGACACGAAGATGAAAGAAGCGCTTTGCTTCATGGTGATAAACAATCCTGTACTGTCAAAATCTGAGCTGGAGAGATCCAAGGCAGATTATGTGCTGTGCAATGATACGCATAAAGCCTGTGAGACGATTAATAAGGGATACAACGATGGAAGCCTTGGATACATGTATTGCTGTAGTTTGAGAGATTTTTACGATGCGAACAAGGACGAAGTTGGATTCGAGGTCCTTCAACAGTTTCTGGACTACAAACCGCTATCGCTCTTATAATAGCTTCGTAAGATGACTTTACTTTTTATAAATATGATTTTGTTAAACTAACTTTATTATTAAATTTGTATAAAGAAGACTACTACTAATAAAAAGATATGCGGCCAAGGCGATGCCATTGGACAAATGATGAATTCCAGGGATGCCAGCCCTCATTTTAAACAAAATAGGGAAAAAGTGGACATTTAATAGTTATGCGTAATAAATTTTTTAAACTCAAAAAATTAATATTTATAATATAATAATTTATTGAGTTGAATATTTTAACCTTAAAAAATATTCTCTGTTAGCTTTGAAACGCAATTAGATAAAAAAAAGTATTAAAATCTAGGCTTTTACACCTAATAAATAGTCGGGTGCTGGGGCGTTTAGCGTGGGGGTCGGTTGAAAGATGTAATAAAAATGAGTACAGTTCTAAAATAGATACAAAGCTGATTTTTTTTTATAAACAGTTTAATGAATGAGAATCACAAAAAAAATTGTCTGCCAGTCGTTAAATATGGCAAACCCTTTGGCAGACAAATTTGTACATTGCAAGAAAATGAATATTATATTCACGTGTAGAAACAGTATTTTGTTTTAATTATATTCTGCCTTTTTTATAGTGTGTGAGAGAGAGACGACGACGAACGACTAGTTTAATAGAATAGGAGATATACATAAATGACGAAACGTAAACTAGAAAATGTAAGTATACGTACCTATGTTTGAATTTGATTTTTTGTAGAATTATTTCAACTAATTTTTTTTTTTTTACATTTATTTAAAGAAAAATTATTCTCCAGATTATGTTCCAGCAAAAATACCGCACATGAAAGCAAGAAACCGGCAAAACACTGTTAAGTTAACGACGTCAGCTAACATGGTGTGAGCATTGCAGACATTTTATTTTTAGCAAAAAACGATTTAGAGCAAAAAAAGAATTGGTTGAAAGTGACCCGCGGGTTCATTTACAAATATCCCGATTCAGGATAAATTTCCCAAAATGCTCTAAAGAAATATCTTTTAATTACAATTCGTAGGAGGACCCCAATGAGATCGCAATAAAATGAAGGTTTTAGAATCAATCATTTGACAAAAAAACATTAAATGAAAATCAGTGTCTTATTATATTTATCGATATCATCATCGTTTGCAAAGTATAATATATCATTGCAAAAGTGTAGCAGGTAAGTATACACCTAAAATATAGCTTAAGAGATGCGACGGTGTACGAGTGCTTTGAAAAACTCTCTTCGACCAATATATCGAGTAACAAATAAAAACGTCGCCCATTATGAAAAGTCATTAAAAAAGAAAGAGAGGATACGCTTATAAGAGCTTAGCACAAAACGCGAGAGTAAGAGAGATGAATGCAAAAGAGCATAGAGAGAGAGAGAGAGAGAGAGAGGGCGAGTTAGTATACGAGAGTATAGATATAGGAATGGAACGCGCATAACGCCGCGGGTATACGTATAATAAGCCCAGTGACTTCATATTACGGATATCGTTGTTTGTTCAGCCGTTGGCAGGAGGCTATACTCGTTCCACAAAGGCAAGCAGCCCGAGTATATACCATCGATGCATTTATGCATGACGCCGCGGATCGAGCAATAATATTTTCATTTTGCGCCTCTCTCTCTCTCTCTCTCGCCGCCGCGGCGGTAAAAGGAACAAGGATATATAGCGCGCGGCGAAGGTGGCCGCCCCGCGCTACTGACTATCGCGCGGGGGAGGATTCACACTCGTATATACATATATAGCATTGGTGTGCGAGGATCAGGGGGGGATGCGGAGAGGAACGAGATGAGCCGACGAGTGATCGTGGAACTTGATTTGACGGTGGAGGGGAGGGAATCCACGGCTAGACCATGACGTGGACGCAGACTTTATTATTCAAAGTAGGCTTCAGAGGCGAAAATACTTGGGATATCGCGTGATTCCTGCGCTGCTTGTATCCTATCTTGTAATAATTTTTAAGTTATATATACGCGGTTCTTTGGTAATGGATAAACTGGAAGAAATGTTAACCATATATTTACTTTATTATTATACACCGGTATGACAAACTTGCAAATCCTGAAGAAGTATGTTATCGCTAAAAACAGCTCTTCGCATAAATACTTCCACCCATCGATCAACGAGCCGTTACATTGTTATATTAATAAACAATTAATTCTGCTTTTTACTTAATAATCGACAAACTAGCAATCCGAAGAAACAAGAAATGCTCTCAAGCTAAAACAGTAAATATTCACTCCTGTCAATCTTCTTTAGTAAATCTTTTAATATTCGCGCCAATCTCATTAGTAATAATATACTTAAATCTTCAGTCGGGTTTCACAAAAACGAGGATTCATCTCCGATAGCAATGAAAATTTGATCAAGCCTCCCAATGTGCATTCAGGTATGTGACAAAGCTTTAGAGTCAAAGCGAACATCAAATATCACTAAGCCTGATTTGCACGACAATATATGAACATGTCTCTCTCTCGAGTCATTATTGCAAATCAAATCCGATGACTATAACGTCTTTTTCTCTCCGGTTTCTTCTTTTTCAGGCGCACATTGTCTTGATCCTCCCCTCCCTTTTCACCTATTTATTCCTCCTTATCTTCTACATCCTCCAGCTCATATATATATATACTACCCTTAAGTTCCCGCTCTCTCTCTTTCTCTCTCTCTCTCTCTCTCTCTCTCTCTCTCTCTTATGCGCACCTCTATGTCTTTTTTCTGGTTCTTTATTTTTCTCTTCGAGCTCCTTTCTCAGACTCTTCGCATTATAAGACGACAAAAGAACATCGCCGTGCATAGTGAAACAGAGTCAGTGAAAGAGGAGAGAGAGAGAGAGAGAGAGAGGGAGAGCCAAGATGGCGGATCGGCAGCAGCAGTGGCAGCAGCAGGAGCGACTAACTGTGGCCTATTGTTGCCGCGAGCAGAGAGACAAAATGAACCCGATTGTTAGCCAGGGAGGCATCATAATGAACGTCCATTCAACGGGACGACACCAAATGAGCTCCCGCGCGTCTTGTCCCGCAGCTTTGTCTACGATACTTTTAATTTTGCTTGTTTTGCATTTTCCAAGAGCGAGTGAGAGGAAGAAATCTGAGAGAGAATGAAAAAAAGTATAGAGAGAGCTATATGCCGAGGAAAGAGAAGGAAGATAGATATAGAAGAAGCTGATTTGCTTCGCATTATATCGATATACCGAAATTTACCATTTCCTTTGTCGCAATTTCTAATCACAGTATTGAAATTTAATGTTCCGACAACCTTGTACTATATTATATTATAAAAAGCGTATTAATTAAGAGATTCCATCGTGAGAATAAAGTATAATAAACGATTGTTTCCGAGAAAAGAGAAAAAATTTCATGTTGTATTCAGTGGTTATGTTATAGGATTAAATTTGATTATTTTGATTGGTAAGAAATATTTTATACATAACAATGGAACAAAAAAAAACTTACTTTTCTATATCACATCTGTTTCCAATTATGCGTTCCAGATTTGTGCATTTGTCATCTCACGGCAAGAGACCCGCTTTTCTTTCTTCGATTCTTCATCCTTTTCCTCCTCCACATTTCATTCAGCTTAATTGTATTTCTGCCTCTGGGCTGGACCGATTGGTGCGCTTCTCTTTTTCACCTTTTTCTTTTGAAATTCAAATCTTCCCTAACCCTCCGACAATATAATCCAGTGTGGTCATTCTTTTAACGTAATTCTTTGTGCGCAATCCTGTCATTGTTTCTTTTTTTTATCCTTGGCTTGTATAATTCCTCCATTCGTTCTTTTCAATTATTTCCGAGTCCCTCTTCCCGTTCATCCTGCATTGAAATGATTCTTCGAGACACACGCACAAAGAAGATGCAACTTTCGTCTCAGCGTTAGGATTTATATTCGGTTTAATCTATGAAAAGAAATGAAACAATGTAAAGGAATACTTGAACTCTTTTGGTTCATCTGCTTCCTGTTTCGTTTTGCCGGTTAAATAACTGCCATGCAACGCTAGACTCTCGGAGATGATCTTGAAGTAAATGTAATGAACATTTTTGACTCAATGAATATGTATAACGAGTATTTTTGTTTTGGCATACAATAATAACGTAGAAATATATAGTAGTATTATAAATGTTCAGAGAAATTGGATTGGTTAGCAGAAATTTCGCAAATAATAAAATATTCTAGAACGTCTTCCCGCGAACGATAATTCTTTAGATTTTTGATATACAACATAAAAGCAAACAGTAACCTTTGCTTTCTACAATCACAAATATACGTTTTCATAAATAAAGCTTTGAAGGAATTCCTGCTTTACTCAGTTTTATTTCTAGATCAAACAGAATATTTTAATTAATGCCTTGCTTGGCATAAATTTTGCAGAAAATAGGTTATTATGATATATACATATGTTAACACATTTCTCGTGTACTCACAAAAAACAGTAATACGTGTATAGTTGCGAGATCTTAAGCTCGTGTATTAAGAGCGCGAAAATTCAGAAAGAAGAAGATCGCGAACAAACAAAAATCCACATCCACGTTAATACCCCGCATCATTCATCAAAGATTCACGCCTACCACCAAAAGCCAGGCGAAGAAAAAGCAGCTGCAGCCGCGATGGCGAACAGAAGCAAAAAAGAAAAAAATTGACACAATATAATACCAGAAGAGAAGGCGTAAAAGTCTCGCTTGCCGTTTCTCGGCATCTCTGAATTCTCAGCTATTGAATCGCAGCCGCATCGCACAAAAGTCCATATTTATATCCAAACAATGCAAATTCCCAGCAGCAGCAGTAGCAGGTCTGACGAGAAGGCATTCGATGCGCGCGAGCGCCACCTCATTTTTGTGTCGCGCGCCAATCTCGAGGGATGAATGCCGCTGAATTCGGTAGGGAAAGAGAGAAGGAAAAAAAAAAGCCGAGAGATATAGAAAAAGAAGCGAAGAATAAGAAAAGGCGGGTAGAGAGAGAAAGAGAGAGAGAGAGAGAGAGAGAGAGAGAGAGAGAGAGAGAGAGAGAGCGAAAGACTTTAGGAAGACACACCGTATAGCCTTGTGGTATATTCTCTGTGCGCCTCCGCACTTCAACTCTTTTTCAGGGCGTGAACGCGAATGCCGAGAAGAAGAGAGCGAGGGGGTGCAAAAAGAAAAAATTGTGTATACCGCACACAGCAACGTCGTGTTATACGTGGGGATTGCGCGCCTCCGCTAATTGTAGCACCTTTTCATATTCGCCCTGTCGCGCTTTGCCTCCACTTCCCCCCCTCTCTCTCTCTTCTTCATCTCGCTGCATATAACATTTTTCTCGCTTTTTGTGCTCTCGCGCCCGAGGAGCGAGAAAAGCGAGAGTTGGGCGCCAAAACACGGCCGAGAGATTTTTGAGAGTTTCGACGCTTGTCGCGCGGAGATTTTGTTTTTATATTGAAATTTGTAGAACCGTGTGCTGGAAGCTTTGAAACCAAGAAGCGAATATGGTGGTACTTTTAGTGTGTATCGGGTCATAAACGCCACTGCTACATATATCGGTATGAATTGCCCAAACGGCGTATTTATGTTATAATATACGTAGTCGCCATATGATGCACTCTATTTACGAGAGATCGAAAAAAGTTGTGATCAATATTCTCGAAAACGAAAAGTATATTTTTAATTAATTTCGTCTACTATATAAGGTAATTTGACATATATGGTTCTAAAACTAAAAGTTTATCGATTCGTTTGTTGTAAATTACATTACTAATTAAATAATAGTCATCGATAATTTTCAAAGGAGTCTTACTATAGCGTTTATGGCGTTAGCAATAAATATAAATTTTATCGTAATATAATTAGTAAATTAGATTAGGAGCAGCGAAAGCGGAACCTATCAGCTGGACGCTTGGAAAATGACAGTGCAGATTATGGTATAATAGGAAAGAAACTAGAAGGAAAAGGAATAAAAGACATTAATTCGGGACGGACACACATTAAAAAAAAAAAAAAAAAAAAAAATACGCATAGTTAGTTTCGTGATGTGAAAGAGTCACGCTAATGAAAACAGCTGTCAACGATGGTTCCGTTCTCTCCGAATAATCGGAGTAACACGTGGGCCAACATGTAAAGTCACGCCGTTACATTATATTGAAGTTTCTCTTCTGCACACGGAGTGTAGAAGCTGCTTATTTCTTTTTCTCTAGATTCTCTTTCCTCTCAGATCAATGTTGTATTTAACTTTCTAAAAGAGTTTGCTGAAGCTCCTTTCTATGCTGACGTAAGAAATATAATAATACTTGACATCGGTACTGGATATTTTTGAAATTCATTGAAGCTTTATTTTCTTTATATATTTTTGAAAGAATTTTTAAACAGAGATATATGTGTATACAAAACGTGTACGTAAACTAAAGCGTAATTATTGTCACTGTACTCATGAGTGCCTAGTGTCATAAAAATAAAAGTATAGTAGCCTTGAAATAATAATTGCTACTATGTTGTAAAAATGACTGTACAAATTGACGTATTACTGAAAACGCAGGTTTATTTTATGTTTACATGCTTAAATGCTTAAAAAATTCTATGACTCCTCGAGACTTATACAATAGTAAAGTTAAGTAATAAAAATTGTGCACGTAAAAGTTTATTTCCACTTTTCTGAATAATTTTAAATATATATATATA
>UELV01002581.1:0-10268 GCA_900490015.1 Megastigmus stigmatizans
TATATATATATATATAAGATCAAAGCAATCTATTCTTTTTCTTGTGTAAGCTAATAGTTGTCATAAACTCAATATAACCGACAAAAAATCTTAACTTATATACTAAATAATAATTTGTTACAAAAGTATTATTACATTTCAAAAATGTTCTCTATTAAACATTATTTACTTAGGAATGATTTTTTTAAGATAAAACAGTGGAGAAACATTTAAAAACGCTCAAATCATCTGAAAAGGCCTTTTAAGGTGAAACAGTAATTTTTAAGATAAAACAGCGGAGAAACGTTTACAAACGCTTAAATAAGCTGACAAAACCAAACATAGTAGGCGATTGCGAAGCGCGAATACCGCGGTCACGCCTTTCATGCAAATAGCTCCAGTTGTCAAGTGATCTAAAGCCCGGACAGTTCCAGCACGTCAACAATAGCGTGGAGATTTGCTATTTTGAATCCACCATTTTAAGTTTGTAATTAGTGACCAAGAAAACCTATCGATACTAAATTTCACGAAATTTGGACACAAAGATAAGTATTTACATTAAAATGTTAATTAGAACAAAAATGTTTTTTAATAAAACGTGAAAATGAGGAGCGCCAGATTTTTATTGTTATTTGGATTAACCATAAAACCATAAGAAAAAAACGATTTTATAAGTATTCTGTGAAGAAAATCTTTTAATTTTTTACGTAGTCAAGAATCACAAGTTCTGGAGAAAGTCTCTTGTATGGAAATCTTTTACTTTTCTGCACTAGACCCTAGACCCGAGAAAAAACATTTCCAAGCGTTTAAAAAAAATTAGGTGAGCAACATGTACAGGAAATAGGCTACTCCACTCGTGTAAAGTTTGCAACATTTGCCTTCGATTCGTGTATTTGTCTATGTCTCGTGTTGCAAACTTCCCACTTATGAAATAACCTATTATGTAATTCAGCGAGTACAGTTAGTGCATACAGTAACAGTAACCGTGTGTAAAGTGCTAATTTTACGTCACGAGTGCAACTACGCACGAGTACTCACTTAAAGAACTCGAATAGCGCGAAATTTGTATAACAGAGACGTGGAGAGCACTAGGCAGATTTTTGTGAAAGAAGAGTCTGAAAAGAAAAAAAGAGCGAAGACGCAGAAGAGACTCGGACTCATTTAATTATTCGAATGCAAAAGTAAACTAAGCCTTTTTTACAATAACTTAAAGTTTAGTCATCGTTTGCTTTTCGTCGCTTATCTCAAAAATACCCTAAATTTGGTAAGGCACGGCTCTGACGATGCAATAGTTTGGATGATTGGTTTCCTGGATTTCCACAAAATACGCAATTGAATTTAGAAACAAAGTACTAATGCAATAATGGTATAAATTTTTATTTGGAACAAAATAAACCATTTTTCTAAAGGAAAGAACCAACCAATTTCATTTCTTTGTATAAAAATACTATTTTTTATCACCGCGAGTCGGACTTCATCCCACGTCTCAAAGTAAAAAAACTTTAAAGTTCCGATCTTAAAAAAAAACCTACCTATTATGACTATTTAAGATACAGGAAATTTTTATATTTACACTTGAAAATGAAATCAAAATATTTTTAAAGTAAAAATTTGACCAATCCCAATAAGTATTAGAATAACATTACTACGTATATAATAAACTTCAAAACTTAAGCAAGAATGGAAAATTTCATGACTGTCGACTGCGCCACTTGTCGGTTAACAATCACAAGAAAAGGGAAAAAAAAATGAAACTTCAAAATTCCATTTCACTTGTCCGAATTGAGCTACATATATTTCACGGCGGTACTCTAAGGCAGAAAAATTTTAATTCAAATATAAAAAGACCCCCATTACCGACTTCAGTTTAGTAACATAAAATAAAAAAAAATCTCCCGACACACGAGAACCACGACAAGAACAAGACTCTGTCAATCATAATCATCAAATTTCAAGCATTATTAAACCAACACAGACAAAAAAAATGGACAAAATGGCGAAAGATGATATAGACACGAGGCAATAAGCGGGAAAAAGAGTGAGAGGAAAAAAATAGATAAGTAGGAGATGGGAGCGAAAATCGATCCTCAAAGGCTTCCGGATTCGTGGCATCATCGGCGAGACAGAGTGAGAGGGAGAAAAAAAAAGAAACGCCCACACACGACTCTCTCGTATATATACCGGCCAAGACGATGATATTCATTCCGGGTATGAGCGGAGCGACACGTGCGTATGCACACACTCACGCACGCGCGCATATACGTGTACACGTGACACCGAGCGAATCGCTCGTAGATGGAAATTCGTCTCTCGTGTGACCTTTTGAATTTCACCGAGTCAATTCCTTACCGTCACTCACGGGCACTGTCGCCTTGTCTCACTTAATTATCGAGGTTATAGTTGGACTAGGAATTATTTTCCCCTTTATTTCTTATATATTTAGATTCTTTTGTCTTGCACAAATAGTAATCGCTTCACACTAGCAAGTTCGAAATCGTGTTTTATCTAATTATTAGTTCTTGGAAAGTAACAATTACTAAATCAATAATTTTTTATTTAATACCGTTGAAATTTTAATTCTCGTTTAAATAAAGAAGTCGAGATTAGACGAAAATCTGTGGAGTAAAATTTTCAGATATATTCTTGTTCTTTGGAGACAAGTGCAGTTCTACTAATCTTCAATCTGACTTTTTTTTTCTCTTCGCCGCTTCCTCTTTTTTTTTCTCTCAATTCAAATTAAGAAGGTAGCACTCAGCCATTTATGCCTACAAAACCAAGGTCACAAGCCGCCGGAGTTAATTTAACCACACAGAACCCGATCTATAATTCTCGCAAAGCGCAGAGAAAATCGTGACAGGTTAAAAACTTCAAAAAAAGTCGACAGGGAAAAAAGATGTGAACCACTAAGTAGTTTTTCGAGCCAGGCTCAACGTGCGACGAATTAAGGTTTTTGCTCAATTTAAATCAAAATTAAAGAATAAAGACAGCAATATCCAACAATACTTAAAAACCACATTGGCGCTTAGATATTTCTTATATTTACCTATTTTTATTTCCGTTTGTGGAAAAATGATTCTTCGTTATGATAAACTTTTTGGTGACATTATGATAAAAATTAAAATATATGTAAAATATAAAATTTAATTAAAAGTGATATGTTATAACAAACTGCATCCTGTATAAAATTCAAAGAAATGGAGTTACAATAAAGTCAATGATAACATTAAAAATAATAAAACTTATGGAGCACAAAAAAATTAATAAAATAAACAAAACTGGTAGAATTATTTCTACGCTAAAGTTAAATAAGCTATATTAATTTTCAATGAAAGGGCTTCAATTTTTTCTTGGAAGTCTTTCCTTTTCAAGATAAAAATATACGTAACATATAACGTGCAAAAAGAACTTTACATGCAGAATTCTTCTAAAACGAAGCAGTAATATTTCATTTAATTTTGATCTGAATACTACGACTTTAAAAAATCAAACCCATAGTAAATTAAATAGTGAACCCGACTTTTTGAAGAATTTATTTTTCGAAAGCTATTAACATATTGGATAGAACTATCTATTCAAAATTAAGTTAATATGTTATATATCATATAAGTGACTTTTTTATGCATAACAAAGGAAGGAAACATCAAAAGCTTTTTTACATACATCTTTATATAATTTTTTATTTAAACGAGATTACAAAAAACCTTGATAAAAATTTATGTAAACGCGAAGATTTATGTAATAAAAATTTAATTATTTGATAAATTTTCTTGATGCATAAAGCCACTAAAAAATGGAAAAAAAGTACTTTGATTATTAACTTCATGACTGACACAAAGCTTGTAATATCGAGTCCTATAAAAAAGGAAATAAAGTTCACGTAAGTTATCGAGAGACTTTAGGTTTTTAAGATGAATTAAAAAAATACGACAAAAAACAAAATACAATAAATCATCTTAATATGCAAGAAACATTATTTTTAAGTAAATTTTCGTTCCAAAAAGATCTTTAATTATCAACAGAAAATATCAACAATATATTATTCAGCTGCTTATATACAAAAATAGAATAATCATTATCGAGAAGACAAGGAAAAGTGGACAGCAAGACAAAAGGGAAGAAGAAAAAGATCTGGTCAAAAAGGGAACAAAGCAACGGAAAACGCCCTACAGCGCCTGTCAAGCGGCGATAGCAGTCTCTACGCGGATCGAATTTTCCGCGCACTCGTATATACGAATTTTCTTTGTCTCGATTTTTCGCCCTGGTCACTCGTTACCGATAGCGACGCACAAACGCACTAACACATACACATACTCACAGACGAAACGAGCCGACACAACAAATGTATTTTCTGAATTTTATAAAATATTCTGTATAATATTCCGTTAATCAAATCCCATTACAAATAAAAAGAAAACATTTCAGTTTGTAAAAAATTTAACAATAATTTAATAATAATAACGAAAATTTAACAATTGAATAAAATTGAATAAAATATCTTAAAGTAGATAAATAGGACAAAATGAAGCATTATGTTTTTCATATACATTTAAAGGAAAGATTAAAATTTTAAAGAATTAGATATACACAATTTAAATATGTAGAAATTAAAATTAGGTTACGATAATCTGAGCTTTATATTCTCAAAATATTATTTCCAATTAACTTTAAATGAATGCAATTGTAAGATAACGACTGGATTCAATTGAAAGTTCATTGAACGGAGGAATCATTCGAAACGATTTTAATTACTGTTCAAATAAAAAACCAAATACAATATGCACGTGTATCTGCTTATGTAAATTATTAGTATTATTAAGCTTCTTTTTGAAGCTACACAGTAATTTAGGAAATCTAAAAAAAATTCTAAATAAATACACTTTCAAAAGAATATTATTAATCATAACAAAGGAGTTAAAAATACTTAGAATGTTTCAAGAAAATTTCAAGATAATATTTACAAAAATAGCACTACCTACACTTATTTCAACTTGAAAAATTAATAACGATTCATTAACTAAACTTAGAGCTTCAAATTTGAGTGAATAGGTCAATAGTTTCAGGATTGAGTTAAATTTAAATCTAATTAATTTAAAATTTTTAAAGAAACCTTAGTTTTATAGACGTAATTTAAAAAAAAATTAATTACAAAAAACAAAAATTAAATGTACATTAAAAGTAATAATATGAATTATACAAATGTCTTTATTTATTAATTTTATTATTACAGTACTAACTATAATATCACAGAATATTGTTATTATGGTTATTGCTAATTTAAGAAATTCTATCGAAAGCAATTATAACGCATAACGGAAGATAAATATACAACTGCAACAGATCTATAATAGCTAATACAGGAAATATCAACAGTTCAAAAATGTGTAAAGCAACTCGCATATCAAATATTTCATTTTCGATGCATTGTGCGTAAAGTCACATTTTACACCTTGCTCCAATTTTGAAAAATGCACTTCTATACCATCAGCATCGAAAAATAATGTTCGCACCTCGTACATAAAACTTTACGACTTCGTCGGCCCTTGGGCTGAACATACGTGGGTGTAAACATTTACGCTCATGGTACAAAAAAGTACTATTTAGTAAAAAAAACAGCGAATCTATCTATCTGCCGCAATAATATAATAAAAAATTCCGGCTACCAGTTATTTATTAAATATTTCAAAACATAAAATCTGCAGCAGCACCCTGTTAAATCATTAACCAAAAGATATGGTCGGGCGAACATATTTTAGCCTCGGTTCACAGCCAACTTCTGTCAGTAAGTTTACCATAATATGGCTACATTATGGTTAACTTATGTTGAGCACCATGACAGATGTTTATTAATTTTATATTAACCTTAAATTTTATAATATATATTTCGAAAATTATTACCATTATTTACTTATAATATTGTAAATAATGAGATTTTAATAAATTTAACCGATTTTCGTGTGATCAAATCGCCAACTCAGAATCATTCAATTACTTTACCAGTAACCGTAATGTAATAAGAAAAATGGCCATAATTTGGCAATAATTCTATTGAAATTAACTAAAATTACGGCCATATATGATGAATTTTCCCATTATATGGCCAGAAACCCCATTAATTTTTTTCTATGGCTTGCACGAGACGCTATGTACTCGTATATTCAAAATAATAATTGAACGATAGTGCCAAGATATAAAAATACTTACAAAATCATAAAAAACTAGGCGCCGTATGAATAAAATTCAATTCGTAATAAAAATCGAAGGTGTAAAAACGATAAATTGTCAAATATTAAATTTCCCGAAACGCTTTTTGCATCATGTTTAAATAAGTAAGGGTGTACTCTAGTTTTCCAGATATTTTATATTTTTATAAGATAAAGCAGAAAAATTCGAGGATAACTCTTGTAAATTAAATAGTAAAAAAGAATAGTAAATATTTAAAATGCTTGTAAGCAATTAAATCTGTTAAAAATGTAAGCTTTATGAGCGAAAAATAAATATTTAGAAATTATAAGATAACAATTTTAAATACGAAAATATATCTAAGTATGAAAATCAGAGTATAAAACTTCATTTTGACATAAACACGGATGACTAATCAAACATAAAAAGACATATTTACGAAACTAAACTTAAAAATAGTGTCTATTCTGTAACTCCCTTTAAAATAATTCATAATCCTGCGCGAACACTAACACATTCACCTCAAAATTACATAATTTCAAAATATTCAAATTTCAATAAAATCTCTTACATATTTTTTTATTTGCATGAAGAAATAAGGTACGTTTAAGGCACATTTGTACTTTTTCTCATCCATACTTAATATTTTTTTTTGCTACAAACTCATTTTTACTCTGCCTTCTTAATAGAGCCGTTTTGAAATTTTTTAATTCATCTCCTTGCCATTGTTCATTGGGTATGCACGAATCACGCTTTGAATAATAACTCGTTCTAAAAAAATGTCCACGTCATAGCAAACGCTTTTTTACCACAATTTTTCCTTGAAAAACTATTTGAACTCCCTCTGAATGGAGTGACAAAAAACGAAAAGTTTCAAAAAGTGATGGATTTGAAGATCCAATCGGTATTTTGCAAAAAAAAATCTATTTTTTCTCCCAATTCTCTATGGAGCGACACCTGGTATTGTCATTATCGATTTCATCGACTGGTGCAACACAAAAAATAGATTGAATTTGAAAACTAAAATCGTGATGGTCAGTCGTCTACCTTACACGCGACATTACGTAAAACTCGCATCAATCGCTCACGCGCAAGAGAGAGAGAGAGAGAGAGAGAGAGAGAGAGAGAGAGAGGTGAGAGTGCGCACATCGTACATTCGTTTAACCTATTCGCATGAGAGGTTATGAAACTGGGCAGCGAGAGAGGGGAAGGGGAGTGGGGCGTGTGCGCTTACTTTTGTGCCATGCAGATATTTTGGAGTGTAGCGGAGCACAGCCATGCTTGTGTGTATACCGAGCGAACAAAGGAAAAATCGACCAACTCCCTGTCTCTCTCTCTCTCTCTCTCTCTCTCTCTCTCTCTCTCTCTCTCTCTCTCTCTCTTTCTCTCTCGCTCTCACTCTACTCTCTCTCTTACACACACACACATACACGCGGGCACGCTCTCTTTCTCTGGGATGGGAGACGAGTCGAATGATACGAACGCCAGATACCTATGCTGCATTTTTGCGAGCTACTCTTTGACTTTGTTTCGCAATTTAGCAAAGTTCGAAAAACGTAAATGTTTTGAGATTAATAATTCTCGATTCCTAGGTATCTCGAAAAATTTTGATAATGAAAGAGACTTTTGAAGTTAATACGTTAAATATAAATGTCATCTTCTATTATTTATTTAACTCAGACCTTAAACCTAATTCAAGAACCGTTACATAGTAAACACGAAAGGACTAGAAGATCGATAATTTTGAATGGGATTTTTATACAAAGGGCCAGGCAATTTCTTATAAATCATAAAGCTACACCATAATGGTAATTGATAAACTCGCTATGTTGATTTATGTACTGTATATAAAGTTTGTTATGCTACGTTAACAAGCATGAATTGATATTAGTCACTCTTTATAGCAAGAAGTAGAAACAGTTGCGAAACTAAACAGAAGGATGACTTTTTACCTCAGTACCTTACATGACCAGAATGACGTAAGGGAAATATGTAAAAAATACAGAAAAATATCTGACATGTGGACTGGAGGAAATCGATCGAGAGGACACAACTTTTTCTTTTACTGCCTGGAAACTTTGCTTTTGTTTTGTCTCCGCATGTTAAACAAAATATGTGCAAGGAATCTGCATATAACCATTTTTTATATAATCAATTGGCGCTATATGAATGTTGATCCCATAGTTTAGATATAATTTGAAAGTCTACTTTAACTAATTTTTATTTATTTACGACAATTATAATTCCAACGAAAAGTAAATGAATGTTTATCTCTATCACTTACAATAATAATTATAAATACTATTGTTTCAAGCTATTCATCGATTTCATTTATAAAAATGGTTATGTAAGAAACAAATTTTTGTTGCATCATTTAATTATATCAACCATAGATAAATGTATATTTACATTAAGGTGTCTTCACCACTGAAAATTCTGAGTATTTCAAGGAACTGCAAATAGTTTTAAAATATTTTTCGATTCAGTGCTTGTAAAGTCGCATTTAAGGCATTGTACCGATTTTGAAAAATACAATTATACAGAGGGATTAATAATGATAAGTATGAACGTAATGTAGTCAACCTGAAACCAATTTAATTTCAATGGTTCTGTTTAAGCAAATCATAAATATTATGATGTATGAATAATAATTTTCATTGAGTAAAATATTTAATTTTTATTAATTATAGTTTATTGTTAATTTTTTAATATAATTATCATATAAGTTTGGCTTGCCAAAAACAATTAAATTGGTTTTATACTTGGAATTGATATAGAAAATAAAAATATCGACACAAAACCTCATTTTATAAATAGCATTATGTAGTATCTTATAAAATGTAGTAATTAAAACATTAATTTCGAGCGATTAAATCAATTCTAAAGCTTTGAAACATATTTAATAAATTGACCACTACTATAGAAAATCAAATGAATAACTAACATAATATTAGTAGTATTTCATATTCATGATTATGTACGCCACAATTTGAGATAATCTATCCAGTTAATAACAACCAGAGCTTCTGTTAATTAATAAGCTCAACTAAATTAAACAATGGGTAATCGTGAAGAAAGTGTTAAATTTTTTACTTTATTCAGTAATTTGTAGCAATGCTTCCCTTATCATAAAATAGCCTAAACATCAGCTATAGAAAAGTATACAAGTACAAATAAAATAAACTTACAATTTCAATACAGTTTGCAAAAAAGGCAGCCATAGAGACAAATTTAAAAACTAGATGCATATATGTTGCAATATTAACCCATTAACGACCAAGACCCCGAATTTTCAACATCTTTTTCAAGACCTTTTTTCAACTAAAAAAAAGGCCTTTAATTAAGGAAAGTTTAATGTTTAATAAACTTATAATATGCGTTTAAAAGACCATTAAATTACCTATAATTCAGAGTATTATTTTTTGAAATTGCTTGCGTCGTTCTTTTGTTATTTCGAAAAATGTCATTTTTTGAAACTATAGTTATAACTATAGAATTTCTTTATTAATCATTATTAAATTTCACTCAAGTTTATAGATTATTTTTAGCATGAATCTGTTAAATTTTCAGAAATTAATATTTTATATTTTTTGAGAAATTAACAATATTATGAAAAAATTCGGTTTTCTATCAGATTCGATAACAGGTGCAAAACTTCTCAACTCTTTTCAAAATTTTATATATAAATAGCATTTTTGTTCCTTGAGAGCTGTATGTTTTTTTATATAATTACATTTGGTTAATAAGTTTTGAAGATATTTGAAGATATTCTTCTGCTTTTTAAGATATTTAAAAAAATTATATTTCAATAATGATATAATAGAATTTGTTGTTTAATATCTCATTTTATTTGTATTTTCACATAATTTTAAAATATAATTTTTTGAATTATAATTTTTAAATATTTGGTGAATGAAATTTGTTTAAACAATTTCGTTTGTTATAATCAAAGTTTTTATATGTTTGCATATAATTGAAAATTATTATTTTTGAATGTAGAAAACTAATATAATATTTAAAAATTTATTTTAAATTTTAACAATAATTGTGAAATGAAAAAAAAATTTTCTATACTTCTATAATTTTTTTAATATTTTTAAATAGTTAAA